>CM067370.1:156210586-156248427 GCA_034401795.1 Chaetoderma sp. LZ-2023a | reverse complement strand
GCTGAGGGACTTAAGACCGCGCACTGATCGCTGCTCGCGAAGTCTCCTCGGTATCACGCAGAGCGGCGTTAGCTGAGCGCATAGCGCCCGAGCACAGTGCTCCCGTACCAGCACAAGCCTGGCCGCGTGTCTTCCCCCAGAGCGGCGCGCTCATCCGCGCTCGGTCTGGACGCTAGACCATACTGAGTGTACTGACTGGCAGTAACTCAGCAGCGTCTACCAACCTCGCGGGGGGGGGGGGCGCTTCATGAGGTGACCTTTCGGTCTAATCGACTCCTCTGGCGCAGTGAACAAATCTAAGATATGCTCAGCATATGGCAGAGACTGAGCCGAAGTGGCCAACGGCCTAGCCTGTAACCACGCCCACGGGTTACTGGCAGCCGTTTCATCCACGGAGAGCTCTGGTCTGACAGCGAGGAGCCATGTGCACGCGTCAGACCAGTCTTCATCCGTGGCCACCTGCGAATTGCCGACGAATAGCGGGCCCTCGTCATCTTCAATGGCATTCGCAGGTGGGGGCCATGGAGGAGGCTACAGACGTACCCGACTGCCCGGGGAATGCATATGGGCCCAAGAGGGCTGGCATGACATTCTCCACGGGCAGGCCGTGGACCGAAGCCTCGCTCATGTGAGGGGCATAATGCACACTAGCACGGCTCAGGTCGTCCGTATAAGATTCCACGGCTAAGCGTGGTATCTTATACGGGCAGCCATCCCTCCAAATCGGCCCACAGGTTGAATCATGAAACCTGCTCCCGAAGGAACAGTACCATAGATGCGAGTGGTCGCGCTCCCCATGAGAGGAGTGTAGACACTCAGATCCATGTCTTCATGATCTTCCCGTGGGCCGAGCAGGTAGTCTTCGTCATCTTCCTGGTCAGGAAAATTAGACTCAGAGCAGGAGAATGTCCGACGGCAGATGATGAGAGAACTCCGCGAGTGATTGTGGTCAGGCCCGCAGGTCGGGCCCCGTCTGATGCTGCTCGCACCGCCGGATCACCAGGCGATGCGAACATCAAGCCTGGGTCCAAAATGGCCGCCACTGGATCACTGAAAGCTTTGTCTGAACTAGTAGGGCATGATCCAGGGATGGGTACTATATACACTGAGGTCGAAGTGCAGGAAGTTGAAACATCTGTGCTCGGAAGCATGCCACGAAGCATGTCAGGCATCAGGTCTTTCATGGTCCTGCGCATCTCACTCTAGCTTACCTTTCTCAGTTGCCTTCTTCTTACCCTCCTTCTCCTTCCTCACCCTCTTGCCATCATCTACCATCATCTTCGCCTGGGAACAGAAGAATTCAGAGGTTAGATCCCATCCCCCACCTCTTGTAGTTCGGATCGACTGGTCAGGTACCGGCCCTACCAGCTAAGCTGGGTACGCGCCATCCATCCTGGATTCGTTCCCTGAACATGCCCACCCTGGGTAGAGCTATAAGCGTATATGGGCCTATGAGAGAAATCACGTTGTAAAAACGACTAAGTTCGTTAAAGCGCATGGCGCGCATAATACTATTTTTGACAGAGTGCGTATTTTACGACCACGATAGGATGACGCCTTTAGTGTACAGAGAAGGTAAAATGTAATCCTTTTTAATTACTTGTTCCCACCGAATCTGGCATTAATCAAGACCAGCTTTCCAAATCTGTAAACCATTTCAAAATCGGTTAAGAAATGGCTGAGTTATTCACGGAAAACCCCTTTTGATTATCTTCAAGGTATTGCTGTGATGTCATAACCACATGTACGCAGAACTTCTAGAATGTTCTAGAACATTCGACTGCATTATTATTAGCTATGCGTTGATTGGCTGTTGCTTGACCGATGATTGGTTGGCGCCTGCGCCTATGACGTCACGAGTTGTATAAAAGGAGACGAAATCCAGAACTCGAGAGCATCCTCGGCCAGGGGCCGAATAGGTTGGAACTTCGTCAGCTACAATCACAAGACAGTCATTAAGCAGATGACTTCGGTCTCAAAGGTTTCTCTCCAGTAGCCAGCACCAACCCAACCCACCGCACTAAATCAATTTTGTATCTCCCGTTTGTGTGGGAGTAATTTTGGAACTTTTGAATATTGTTCACGAATACATCAAGAACTAACTCAGAACATGAACTTGCGGTGAGGCCTTTCCCGGCCTAAAAATGTGATTCTACAGATGTAGAGGCAGCGATGTTCTTTGGTGGATGACTCGCCGGATCTGCCGGCCACGCCAAAAAGTGGTTATTCAGCCGTCCCCGCACTGATGTCATGCAAGTTTATCTAAACCTTTTGACCGCAGCAAAGTAAAATTTGCCTGGTACGTCTTCAGAGCTGGCTGGTGTACCCCGCACCGTTAAGCTTAGTTATGTATCTTCATCCGCATTC
Organism: Chaetoderma sp. LZ-2023a; assembly: GCA_034401795.1. Taxonomy (NCBI): domain Eukaryota; kingdom Metazoa; phylum Mollusca; class Caudofoveata; order Chaetodermatida; family Chaetodermatidae; genus Chaetoderma; species Chaetoderma sp. LZ-2023a. The sequence continues at coordinate 156,246,060 of CM067370.1, read as the reverse complement.
AACAACCCCCGCTTATGATCGGGTTGTTGGCAACTTCCATCCGTACCATCGGTGTACGGGAACTTTCGTCATAGCAGTAATGTTATTGTATCTCTTACTGACTACTCGTTAGACATTCTATAGTGATTACAGTCCTGAGTTCGATCCGCTCCCGTCATAGACTACTTGCGGTAATCCTGTTTGCAGAAACCGGCATGCAGGAACTTTCCAGCTTCCAGGGAACGCATCAACTCACGTCAAACCATGGGTGACGTATCAATTTCAGTAACATGATAGCCCAGGCTTAAGAATGGCTACCGATTATTCAAGTAACTATACTTGACATTTTAATTATCCCGTTAATTAGATCTTTGATAATTATATTGTGTCTGTATAAACAGTTCCGATGACTAAAAGGCACCATAATGGTCTTAGGACCGCTAGTTATAATTTCTGTATCTGTTTATAGTTATTCTCATTTTCTGTAAGGTGTTTTTGCTAACCGCACCGTAGTAGGTTCCTCAACCTGTACTATATATATTATTCTGATCATTTCACATTGTATTGATTGTTCTGGTTAGTTTATATATGGCAAGTGGCCATCAGTTTATGTGTTTTGTTTATTTGTAGAAAAATATAGGATTGTAGTGCACGTAGGAAACACTATACAGCAACATTTATATATGCAGCACTTTCTCCCACCACCAACAACTTTTCACTGAGGTCGCTGTCCGCGTTATAACTCTGTTTAGTCCGGCATGCTACCGACTAAAAACCTTTTCTATTCAGCTCGATAGGATAGGTTTAATATGATTAGAGACAATCTCTTCATTAGGAGACACGTAGTGTACGCCTCTTTTCCGGTAGTTGCGCTAATTTAGCCCCGCACTCCAGCAAGGGTGTGTAAGATTGGCCAACATACCTAAAGGGCCTCATATTTCTAAGTTATTGTCTCTCTTCATGTTCCACTATGGACTGATCCGACCATGGGAAACTATTGGGGTTTCCGAGCGCTGATGGCCAGGGTGTGGCGTCACACACATTCCCCGCATATCTTCGGATACTCAGTAGTTAGTTACCTTTGCCAATGTAACAAAGCACTGCTAAAACATATCTTAATTATTATTTCCTTTAATCTGCTGAACAATCCTCCCGCACCGCAGTGCATAACTGGGCAACTTGTGTTTAAACCTAATGCCAGGTTAAAAAGTTAGTTCCGTAGGACCTGGTGACGGGCGAGATGCGCATCCCCACCGAATTCCGTAAGAATGTCTGGGCATGATATTAAGATCTGCCACGCCCTCATGGGAAGGACATTCACGGCGGGTATTCGTCTCTCTTAACCCCACCATAACGATAGATCAGTTACCTAAAAATGCTTTCGTGGAAAGTAACCAATGTCCTGTGACGTTTTATGTGGTTACGGAGCGAGATGTCCGGATTCTTACCCAGTTCGGAGGTTTTGCAAAGTAGCATGTATGCACGCTGTCTTCAGTATTGATGTCTTAGGGCAGCCATTCTCAATGACAGCCATATCTAAAAAGCTAGGTAGACGCCAGCCATTTGCGGCCTAAAATAGTTCTTGTCTCTAAAAATTAAATATTAGGTTAGGCATAGAAGGCCCGCATAAATAAAAGCGGCAACTACTAATTCAGCATATTGAGAATTACATAAGACGGTGACGTGGGAATCCTTCGGGAATCGCTCGTCCAGTCTTCACGTAAAACAGCACGCAACCGTATAGTCATAATTTCATTAGGTATGGTCTTTTCTTTACAGCATTTTGGTTGAATATTAGTGGGCCCTTTTCGGCCAAAACTCTTCTCCCGCTTTAAGCGATGGCGACATTTTCCTATGACGGAGGCCCGCACGAGGCACTTGCCTCTCGCAAGGATTCAGTAATGACGGCCCGCGTGAGGATAATACTCCTCACCCAAACTAGCACTAGTAGTGCCCGCATGAGGCACATAATTTTCCGACACTATAAAAGATAATTTTCTTTCCTTTCAGCTTAGAGGTATAATAGCGTATATTAAGTTAATTAGTTATCTCATGTACGGGAGCCTCCCTTATGGGGATACCTCTGTAGACCTACGAGTCTGTGTGGTACCTTCGGGAGGCCCACGTTTAGAGGTTCATCAGGCTGTCTCTATGTCTTGTATTTTCGTATGCTCATTATATTTATCTAGCATACTTGACGGTCTGTTTAGGTAAAAATATTGTATAGACTTATGTTAATTAGGTCACCAAATCAAATCTTGTAAGTCCATAGATCACAAAATTGCTATGGATAGGCATACTGGTGACACATACTCTTGGGATGAGACTGTAGTGTTTAATGTTCGCGACAATGGTCGCACGGCCCCACCGGAACGATTGAGTTCCACTGGCCTTAGGAGCCGGTCTTTGTTACCCGTAGGTATGGTTGCACGATTATTCACTTTTTATAATTGCGATCATTTAAGAAAAATAATCGCGATCATGTGATTAATCATGAACTATATTAACTACATCAATGCTGCTTAGAGGACGTTATTCTGCTACTGTGGATTGTAAGATTATGGGTTAGGCACATGGGTATACACACATGGATAGAATACGCCAGTTGCTGATTGCAAACAAAGGAATGTATCAAGATTTTTCTAGATGGAAAACGGAAGGTACCGTATTTCGTTTAATTGTAGCCTACGCTCCAATAGAAGTCCACCCCCTAACTTTGACATATGAGCTCCAATGATTTCTTAGCAGTTTCAAAACGGCAAAACTCTGTATTAGCAGCCCACGCCTAACTCAGCAGATACTTTGTAAGAATAGCGTGTATAATAATAACAATCATGTCACAGGGTGTGTCTACTGCAGACCGATCTCTGCCCTGATACATTTCTGGCCCGTCTAGAAGTCAATACAGGCCTCGGATTTGTAAATCTCGACCACCTATTAGGTTAATACTAATAGTAGACCACGTATGTTCAAGATATAATAAAGTTTATTCCACACTTTTGTTGTTTAAATGCGCTTAAAACAGTCTTGGCCTGATTAAATAGCTTCCTTATAAATATATTTTAAGACCAAATGTATGTACCAAACAAGTACGGGAGAAAATGTGCATCAATTTTGTAATGCCGATCAACATTAAATGATGCAAATTTAATTATTACGAACGACAATATAGCCGGCTTCTTAAGTTGGCGAGCCAGCGGTTCTTTTGCGATGGGAGGTGGCGTGTTCTCGCGAGATATTATACGCTAACGGGAGTTTATCAAATGGGTACCCGTTATTCAGATCAGTATAATACTCAGTTCATATCGCGCAATGATAATATATAGAAATTACCGAGTTCCGAGACCCTGATTCCAGAATATTTATATCCGAGTACTCGCTCTAAAATAAACTCTTCAATTGGAGGCGAATCACGTGATTTGTATTTTTTTTGCGACGCCATTTTATATCAAATTGTGGATTAATTTTGATGTAATAAACGACCTCTATTAAAGGATACGCAATATTTAGGTGCTCAAATCAAATAATTTCACTTCCCCGGTGATGTTTTGAGGTATACATTAAATATAGGCGTAGGCGGTGAGAATTCTTACGTGAGAAAATGCATTGAATTTCTGTGGTATCAGTTCCAGAACTTTTTTGGGAAAACCGTTAGCGCATAACTATTCAGAGAATGGGGAATGCAGGTTTAAGCGTGTGTGATTACAACAACAATGACAAATAGCGACCAAGTGAACAATCTTTATTCATCTAAAACTAATCATGAGTCAATATAAACAAATCAGTTATTTATTTATTTAGCTTATTTAATCATTCATTAAATGTTTGTTTCCATGCTTGGTAATGCGTGCATAGTTTCACAAGCGTAAAAGTGTCGTGACAAAAATTTCAACATGGCAATTATACGATTATTTCATTTTATAATCGTCCACGATCATTTTGAATTATATAATCGCGATTAATCGAATAATCGAAAAATCGTGCAACCCTACCAGTAGGGCAGTATCATACAGGATCCGTCACCCCGAAACCGGAAGCTAACCAGCGTCATCATTCGTCGTGCACTTGTGGCGTGGCTAATCGACACCAGACACCAGAACGGCCCAACACTACCCCGCGAGCTACACTCTTTACAAATAGCACATTTGTTAGAAAGTCTACAATGTGTACAAGATGGGCAGAGGTGGGGGAAGAATCTAGCCTTCAGATGTTTCTGGCATGATGAACACGATGATTTCTGAAAGGTAGGCATATGAAGAGAACGAGTATTTTAGTTTGTTAATTTGTTATTTCTTTTAGTAAATACAAGAACAAACTTGAGAGAGAAGATACCCACTTTTATTACTGACAACCCTGGAGGGACAGATGTCTTCTCTTGATTTTTAAAGAATAAAAAACACAGCCAGGGATAACAAAGAATGTTAGAAAAGATGAGAGACTGAATGAAATGACTATCCAGATATCTCTCCACATTCATAACATAGGATGATAATGACATCAATTGTTTCTCTAAACTAAGATTATGACATCAAGGAAAAGGGAAAAAACTTCTGGCTGATTATGACATTAAACCTCAATGCAAAAGCCCCTTCAAGGGGAGGAGACATCAGAATATGAATGCAAGAAATACCTAGGACTACATACATTCATCACTCAAGAATAATATAATATTAAATTATATATCTGAGAAGCCACGCATAACCACAAGAGAGAATACAGTGCAATAAAGATGGCAGCAAGAATTGATACAAATTTTCAAATAATTAGGTGGCATAACTATTAAACTCCCTTATCCTGAACACAGGCAAACCATCCTCTTGTGCAGAAGAACACGCCCATCCATCCGCCAGATCTTTAGAGTCTTGATGGGGGATGGGACAAAAGGAGGGAGATATTTTTCGTCTTATATCTCTGACCCTTAAACATATCATAATGATTAGTCAGAAAAAAGAGACATGATCAACCTCTGAGTGAAGAACAGGAACATTACCATCATAAGATGAGCCTGTGGACACAAAGACACAAGGGATTAGTAGACCTAGGTGCTGGGATAATTTAACAAGGATTCCCAGCGCCTAAAAATGCGCTAACGCCAAGTCGACCGCGAACGAAAACCGTAACGTATAAAAGTTACAAGTCTTAATTAATATATGGAACAATATCACCTTAATGGATGATGAAGAGGACTCTTCTGGCGTCTTAGAATCAGCCATTATAGATATGGATGATAAAATAAGTATGAAAATTTCCTAAAAAGAGCTTGAATAAGTTTTCTACAGTTGCATGGAAGCCAATATATTAGAAAACGGAAGTACCAGTATGCGCATGTGCAGAGGTGGGGTCTGACATGTGCATGACTGTGTGCATTCCATCTGCCCAGTAGGGCCACCTAACTTTTTATAATTCTGAATATTATTGAATTTAGAGCCGATATACTAGTATATCAAGAGTGCTAGGGAGGTAAGTATGTTCTCATGATGTGAAACAGGGCTCAATCAATTTCAACACACAAAATGTTTGGGCAGAGCTTAGCTAGGAATAGCTAAGACCAGATTTATCCATTAAACTGGTATCCATTTATATAACAGAGAATTACCAGATTCCCAATTTCAAGGTAATTATACAGGTAGTGTTGAATATTTTGAAAACAATTTGACTGAGAGCTGTTTCAAAATATTCAACAGAATGTTTATTAAATTGTAAATCTATCAAAGACATACAATTCAAACACCTGAGGCTTTTCACTTTTCATCATGGAATTATAAAATACGTAATTATAAATGTGACGACAGCAACCAAGTCACGCAATGGACTATGACATCAGATACTCGAGTAAACAGATTAGCTCCATTAATTTTTCCAAATTTTTAAACTACAAAATACGAGTCTAATCCAGGTGTGTGTATGAATAGGAATCATAGTGTATGCAAATTTGAGCCACATCTGATCAGCAGGTTCCGAGATACAAACATCATACAGGTTCAGACAGACAAACATAGACCCTCTTCCCTGAGATGAACTATTCATCCGATAAAAGCAGTAGATAGAGGATCTTAAACAAGGTAGCATTTAACCCTTTAATCGTCAAATTTGTTCAAGAAAATTTTCTAATACAAAATGTCCATTTGCAGACCAAGAGAGAGACTATTTTAAAAGATTTACCACTGGAATGACTGGCTCGATTATCGAGCCAATCATTTCAGTGGTAAATTAAAAAAAATAGTCTGCTATTGGTCAGCAAATGGACATTTCTTAGGACCACGGCAGAAGCCATCTTTGGCTGTCTTGGGTGTTAAAGGGTTAATATCACTATTATCAAGTTGAAAATTATGACTTTGCAGGAGATTTAGTGTGTGCCAAATGATTGAATTTGATGAGGTTGATAATAGTGATATTAAATGGGACAGTATTTTAGATTCTATTTATCCCATAAACTAAAATTTTTATGTTTTCCAATAACGTCAGTGCCAGAAAACCCCAGTCATTTTTTATATGATGAAAACCAGAAATGGGTCTGTACACCACAACAGACTACTGCCATTCTTGTCCGGTTTGTCCAAAAAATAGTTAAACTAAAATTACTTGTGTCTACTTACCGTCATGTCCTTGCTAATCTTCTGACTAGATCTTAATTTCTTCATCTCAAGTTCGCTCTTCTCAAACAACATGGCTTCCTTCTTCGTCACAATGTCTTCTCGTCGATTCAGCTCCTTAAGAAATAAAAAATACATGAGTACTAATCACTGATTTATACAAAAGGTAAAGATACAAGACTTTAAGAATGGTCTTACCTGATCACTTCTATGAGAACCTAATATTCATCTACGTCCAGAAACAAATTTCTTCTTTTGCTCATCAAATGGTCAAAATTGGTCAATAAATTCAAAGATTTTCTTTAACCATTTAATAGTCAAATTTGGTAAAAAAAAAATTTAATATCTACCTATTGAATGCCCTTGACCTGTAAATGGACATTCCACAAGACCATAACAGAGTACGGGTTTGGCTGGTATGAGCATTGAAGGGTTACTGAATGTCCAGTTTTCGAGCCAGTCATTCCAGTGGCAGATTTTCAAAAAAAATCATCTCTTGGTCTGCAAACGGACTTTTTTCAAGACGACTCACAGAAGCCATGTTTGACTGACTTGTGAGTTAACCCTTAGCACACTGATGTCAATATTCTATCTTTTACAGTGTTAAAAAATAAATTAGTGTACAGTATATTCTTCAACAATTTTAGTGGACGATGTTGCTGTCTAAGACAGCACCATCTTTCACCAAATTTGTTGAAAAATAAACACTAGTTCATCTTTTACTCTAATTTCAAAATTTTAAATGTGAAATGTTAACGTTTGAGTGCTGTGTATGCATGCATGTGCATTCATGGGTGTGTGCATGCATGTGTACGCGTATACATGTACACACAGCTATATGTTTTACCTCCTGAAGTTCTTCCATTTGTCGCCTCTGCTGAATAACTTTCTCAATCTCTGAATCGAGCAATCTCTTTTGTTGATCCAGCTTGTCACCTTCCTCACTTAATTATAATAAAAATTATTATTATTATTATTATTATTATTATTATTATTACTACATCATATCCAGAACCTCAAATTGGCCATGACCTTTGACCTCATGACCTCAAAACCATCACACTAATTCCTAGAAGCATAGAAAACCATGTAATCAAGCTTAGTTACAATAACATCAACCAATCTTGAAACATAAGCGGACAAGTTTTACTAAAGGTAAAAACATAACATTTGAAAAAAACAGTTGTAACTCTCTAACACTCATATCAAACAAAAACGGCTTCTGCAGTGGTCTCGAGAAATGTCCATGTGCAAACGAAGAAGACTATTTTTGACAATTCACCAGTGGATAACCGAGCCAGTCATTCCAGTGGTAAATTTTCAAAAACAGTCTTCTCTTGGTCTGTAAATGGATATTTTCTAAGAGAAAATCGAAGTTTCCTTGAAAAAATTTGAGTATTAAAGGGTTAAATCAAGGTTATAGTGATGTTGACATTTGAACATATGACATCACTTCATCATGCAGATTCCTAACACGATAGGCAACCATGTAGACAAGTTTAGCTCCATTAGGCTTAAACACGTCTGAAATATAAGTAAAAGCAATTTGCTAAATGCAAACCGTAACATTGATGCCATCATCGTTGTCGTAAAAGTCGTGGCTCATTAAACATTTCCAAGTTAAATACACAGGCACACAGTTCTTTAGCCACAGCAAAATTTTATGTTACGATCAAGATTCAAATTTACGGCAACATTTCCATACAGCATGTCATACCATAGGCATGTACCAAAATTTTGGCCAATACAATTGTAATATTTGAAGAAGCCAGCGACTTGCATCACTACCATTACTGATCATTGTAACAAAGACAAAGAATGTCCAAACAACTTGGACGCAGTCCTGAATGAGAATTTATTGACGGTTTCTCATAACAAATTTATCAATTTAAATTTGAAGCCAATCCGATTACACCTTTTAGAGAAAAAGACAGGGACACAGACGCTGATGTTGTAGTAGCTGAAATACACAACAGCTAATTGGCCTATTATGGAACGAGAATCTAAGATTTAATTTTTACCAATCGTGACAGCGACAGGTGAATATTTCCCCCAAAAGAAATGACTGCTCACAGAAAAACCATATGAGAGATTATCAGAATTGTCTAGGTAAACTTTGTGTGGAAACAATATACTATTTTAGCAATGGTCATTGACGCGGAGCTTTGGCTTGTTCAATCCAAATCTAACAGTAAGGGTTCATATCAGCGCAATGAAGAGCATCAGTGATTGTATTTATTTCTTACCCATTTATTGGAGGTAGTGACAAGCCCCCTCTCAGCTTTCTTTGCGCGGCTGCGATCTCTTCATTTTTCCTCTTCAATATCTTCTGCTGTTGTTCCGTCTTCAATTCCAGTTCTTTAACCCGCTGTTGTTCTTTGATCATTTCATGCTAAAACAGACATGATTGACAAAATATCTGCGATTTAACCCTTTCACCATTAAATCAGTGAAAAAGTAAATTCTTTATATAAAACTTATTCTGTTGAATATTTTAAAATTAATTTGACTGGAAGTCATTGCTGCCTAAGGCAGCAATGGCTTCCAGTCAAATTAATTCTAAAACATTCAACAGTTTTCCTGTATGGTAGGTAGCCTTGAAAACGAGAGATGGGCGAATTTGTCATTGAAGGGTTAACAAAATCTTCAAGGCAAATTATTCAACAACAGCAGGGTCCATTTCTAGCTAATCTCCGCCAATTTCTAGCTAAGCTCCGCCCATTTCTAGCTAAGCTCCACCCACTTTTTTACACGTGTTGGAATCGATTTATATACTTTGAATTCTGGATTCCCAGAATCAAAAATTTCAAGGCAAGCCGTTAAATATTTTAAAACTAATTTGACTAGACGCTTTTGCTGCCTATGGAAGTGACAGCACCCAGTCAAATTAGTTTCAAAATATTCAACAGCATGTTTATTAAATAGTAAAGACATACAATTTGTACAACAACGCCTAGTCCATCATCAATTGAACATTCATGATGAGCTTATCTACGTTATTCATGACATAATCGATTATGACATCATCCTAAAACTGGTTTAACTTGACTGGGATGTTAGGGGTTAACTCTTTAATGACAACATTTAATCAGTAAAATTTCAAATTTCTCATAGAAAATACCCATTTGCAGGACAAGACTATTTTTGGAAATTTACTACTGAAATTACTGGCTCGCTAACCCAGCAGAGCATTCCAGTGGTAAATCTCAACAAGTCTCCTCTTGGCCTGTAAATAGACATTCACTAAGCAAGAACAGTTTTCTGGGCTGATCTTGTCCACTAAATGCAACTCAGTAATAAAGTAACCATTAGATTAGATTAAGAACAGACCACTCTATGATGGTTCCAGGCATTCTCATAAGGGTCCTCTGGAGGGTATAGACCCCAAAATGCAGCTTTGGAACCCCAATAGTAGTGGCAGTGGGTCCCATGTAACCCTTGAAAATCTTGTATAATATTAAGTAGTTTTCTAGATTTCTTTGCACACAAATACCTGCAAAATCTAGCATAAGACCACTATAATTCATAGTTATGCGTCTATGGTACCTTCTAATTTTAGCATGGATTAACCGAAATCACGGATTTCTTTTTTCATGAGAGAGTTGATACTTACCTCCCTAATACTCTTTGATATTGCTAAATATGGGCTTTCACTCAATAAAACACTCAGATTAAAAAAGTAAGGTGCCCCTACTGGGCAGGTAGTCAGAAGTCAGTCAGGCGGATGCCAGGCCCAACACCGCGCATGCGCCGACTAGTACTTCCTCTGACTAATTTATTGGACATAGCCAAGGCTCACAGTGTCCTGGTCGTGGTTGGCTTCCACTGCCAGATTGGCACCAGAGACAGTCGCGATGGAGGGCCTGTTATCCAATCGGGATGATGCCCGACTGAAAGCCATTGCAAGACTAAACGGTCCTGAGTCAACCGTTCCGACTCTTGCTTTTGGTGGGCCAATCGGCCTCCCCCCCCCCCCACTGGACCACCTAGGGAGCGAGGTGGACGTAAGGAAGCACCGGAGTGGTTCTCCCCATCAGCCATGATTACCACGACCAGATCCTCGCACACCACGACCAGCACCTCGGTGCGTGGGCGGCTGCCTGGCTGGCTGCGCCGGAGGAGCCTGTGCCCCCCCACCCCTCACTGCTGGCCGAATCACGCGTGGCCGAGGCCGACGCTGCATTGGTGGCTGGCCTCTGACCTGGCCACCGCCACCTCGAACCTGCAGGGGATGATACGCAGTGGGTGCTGCACGAACGCGCTCTCTGCGGAGCACCTCAAATTGCTCGTGCAAAGCCTTCTGGTTATTGACCAGTGACCATCTCCTGGAGGTGCCTACACCCCTCACCTCCAAAAAGACCAGGACCTGCCATAGGCGTACGCAGCAGCCTATTATACAGGTCCTGAGACGGGCACAGATTGTCTAGAGCAAACGTGTGCCGCGCCCGGACACTCCTAGTCACAGCCCGGGTTAAACAATCCAGAGCCAGGTTGATTTCATCCTGGATCGTTCTCTGGACCATTACCGGGCTAGGCTGGCGCGACGCGGATGCCGGTACTAACCCCCGTAACAGCTGGGAGACATGAGAAAGTGCCACAATAGACGCTGTCCCACTCTCCTCCACATCACGCAACGCAATATTAGCTGAACGCAAAGCGTTCGAGCACAGCGCTCCCATGTCAGACCGGGAGCCTGGCCGCATGTCTTCACCTAACGCCGCGTGGTCATCCACGCTCGGCTTACGCACCACACCATATTTCTGATACTCATCAGATACGATGCGGCAACGCCTCGCCACCTTGCGAGGGGCCTTCGCAAGACGTCCATGCGCCTTGATGGGTGTCTCTGCCGCTGTGAACATATCTAGAATATGTTCCGCCAGCGGCAGAGATGGCATTGCGCTAACAACCGATCTACCTGCCAACCACGGGCGGTGATCCCGTTGGCTGGCCGACTGTTTCACAGGCAGGTCTGGCCTGACGCTTATAAGCCACTGACAAGCGTCCGACCAGTCCTCCTCTATGGCTACCTGTGAGAGCTCTACAAGACGAGGGCCTTCGTCTTCCTCCTGAGCGTTCGCAGGCGTGCTTGAGGCTGGATAACCTGACACTCCTGGCAAGTCAGAGAAAGCATGCGGGCCCGAAAGAGCAGGCATGCTAAACTGACTGGCTTGACCAGGAGTAGGCGCCGTGGTATTGTGTGGGCGCTTATCGCCATACCACGGCCATAACCAGCACCTGCTACACTCTCGCCGTGAACCCTACTCCTGCATGAGTAGAACGATGGATAATGTCGCCTGTATTCCCCATGAGGGGTTCACAGACGTTAATGTCCATGGTCACGGCATCAGAAGGAGAACCCAGCAGATAATCCTCTTCATCCTGGCCAGAAAGATTAGACTCCGGGTCAGCGAAGAATGCTAACCCAGACTGGCCAGGAAAGGTACCTGCGGTGTGCAGAAAATCCTGGCCTGATAAGCAGGCACCAGGCTCCAGCGACAACCGTCCATGGATCACCGGCGCGGCAAGCCTGCTGCAAATGTCCTGGACTGCTCCCTTTAATGGGGCCACCTCTGAATCTTCGAAAACTGGTAAGGTCCTAGAGAAACCAGATTCAGAGGCGGGGATTACCTGCTCCGAAGCAGATGAAGAGGACAACAAAAGATTTGGTCCAGGAAGCATGCCACGGAGCAACTCTGGAACCAAATCCTTAATTGGCCTCTTCAGGTCTCCCAACATCTCAACTTGGAAGGCCTCCATATCCACAGTGGACGAGGCCTTCCTCTTACCCTTCTTACTAGATACCTCTCTCTTCGCTCCTCTCTCCTCCTCAGCCACCTTCTCCTTAGCCTGTAACGATAAAATATCTGTCATTAGCTCGCCCCCCCCCCCCCCCCTCCCACTGTTTACATATATCGCATTTAAGCAGTGGTCCACAAGGCTGATTATGACGTCATAACTTCAAAAATAAGAAGTTAAATCGATCTGAAACAAACATCCAGGTGTAAGGACGAATTGTATTCATATCCAGAACATCCTAACTAGAAAGGATAGAACATAGAGGCTATACAAACATCAGATAAACAATGATAAAATGGCAGCAGAATTCATAAATATTTTCAAATATAATTGAAGTGCCTCATATCATAACTAGAATACCTGAGACTTTAGCATAGACAAACCATCCTCTCTGATGCACTGGAAACTCCATCAACACTATGACCTCTTAACTCTCTCCGCCTTTAAAGGGAAGGAAGTGGACCAAGAGGGCAAAGTGAGAAAACCTTCTTCCGAGGCCTCCAACTCACTGGGCATAGCTTTTGGTTAGATAACATAACAATGTTAGTAGGAAATGGAACCTTGGTGGAGAGAAAAACAAACCCTCTGACGATGTGCTGTCCTGTTCAATCATAGATAGATACCTGTGGACATAAACACAAAGAGAGATTAGTATTTCATAGCGCCATTTAGAAACAAACCAGTTATTTTAGGCACTTATCACAATAAACGCGAGTCCCGGAAACACATTACAATGGAACAAACTTGCTAAAATATAATTGAAGTCACCTGATGAATATGTCCTGGGCCCTCCTCTGGAGACATAGCACCTTTCTGAAGATCAGACATCATTCACAAGGTAGATTTCAATACAATTTTTCAGAAACAAGTTCAGAAACTTTAGAGCAAAAAATTGCATGGGAACCCTCAGCCAATAAATTAGCAAAGAGGAAGTACTAGTCGGCGCATGTGCGGTGGTGGGGCTGGCATCCGCCTGACTGGCTTCTGACTACCTGCCCAGTAGGGGCACCTTACTTTTTTAATCTTAGTGTTTTATTGAGTGAAAGCCGATATTTAGCAATATCAAAGAGTATTAGGGAGGTAAGTATACTCTTGAAGTGAAAGAGACTTACTGCTTGGAAAAAACAGATTTCAGTTTGGGACCCCCAGATCCCAGCTGGAGAACCCCCAGATTTCAGGGTGTGGTGCCCATGGGACCTTCAAGATTTAGATGCCTTGGAAAACACTGGATGGTTCCAAATGCAGGTGGTTTGACGGTATCATAAATGTATAATTAACGCTTTAATACGCGATCTGACCATAAATGGCTTCTGCAGTGGTCTTGAGAAAGTGTCCATTTGCAGACCAAGAAAAGGCAATTTTTGAAAATTTATTACCCGGAATGACTGGCTCGATAACCGTCATTCCAGTGATTTTCTCTTGGTTAGCAAAAGGACATATTCTGAGAAAATGAAAATTAAAAAAAATTAATTTGAGGGTTAAATGATTAATACCTCGATCTTTGATTTACTGTCTGTCTCCTCTTTCAGTCGTCTTTGCACCCGCTCATGTTGTTGTTTCATTCTGTCCACGTTTAACTCCAAATCATGAATCCTGAAATAATAAAACAATATCCAATGAACCTTTCCAGTTTTAGCTATGACCCGCTCATCTCTAGCTAACCTCCACCCACACCTCACTAGTGTTGGGATCGATCGATCCCTGAACTCCCTGATTATTAATTTCCAGAAAACTATACAGGTAAGCTGTTGAATATTTTGAAACTAATTTGACTGGGTGCTGTGGTTGTATATGGCAGCAACAGTGCCCAGTCAAATTAGTTTCAAAATATTCAACAGCATCATTATTAAATAGTGAAAACATACAATTTGAACAATGGACAAAGTCCATCACTAAATTATGCGTTCGTGACATACTTATTTACGTCATTGATTATGACATCATCCTACACATTACATAGTTGATTATTACATCATATGATGGATGAGATAAACTGGAAAGATCTATACTCGAACAAAGTTGTGGAATCGGCGTATATGATCACATGCTTTCTAGTGTTAAAATTTGAGCTAAATCATGTTTTCCGATGTTATCTATAGATCAAGAATTTATTTGATCCAATCAGGAACTGTTCAACTCGCTAAACTAACACATGCATAAATGCTAAACTATCAAAATAATATAATTAAATAATAATTGTATAAATGTATTATCGGTTGTGAAGCTTTACTCAATTCCTCTTCCTGGTTCGAAACCATATTTAGAATTTATTCTTCATAATCATCAGTCATCAGATTCTTCAACTCAATACTAGACAATAATGTACCTTTCCAGTTTATCCCATCCATCATATGACATCATAATCAACTAGGTGATGTGTAGGATGACCTCATAATCAATGATGTCATGAATGATTGAAGACGGACTAAGCATTGTTGTATGAATTGTACGTCTTTAATATTTAATAAACATTCTGTTGAATATTTTGAAACTAATTTAACTGGGCGCTGTTGCTACCATAGGCAGCAACAACACCCATTCAAATTAGTTTCAAAATATTCAACAGCTTACCTGTAGTTTTTTTGGAAATTTCTAGTCAGGGAGTTAAGGGATCGATCTATACCAACACGAGCGAGGTGTGGGTGGAGCTTAGCTAGAGATGGGTGGGGCATTGCTAAAACTAGAATGGTCCATTGATTAAATGGATAAATTAATGTGTTGTTAAGACCATTTATTTAGCGACACACCCATTTACCCCATCATGCCCGACATCCGAGGTTTGGGCAGAATATATTTGAAATACTGATATCTGCCGGCGGCTATTACACACCGCCACTCACTCACACACACCACAAAACATTAATTTGTATCTTGAATGAATCTTATATTAGCTAATCTGACACTAGCATAAAAAAATCCTTGATTGTAAGTTGTTGCTAGCTTAGGGAGCAACCACCCTCAGGCAGATTAAATTTTAAAATATTCAAATGAATACATTTCATATTGGCTAACGATGCTGTCATTTTTGCTCAGTACATTTGACAGATTTAAGACTATTAAACTTGATCAGACATCCAACCCTGCCCCAAATCACCCACCATAACCATTTACACACAGAAATACAAGTATCATTAAGCTAAGGCAATCATATGCAAAATCTGTTGAACATTTTGAAATATAATTTGATTGGAAGTCATTGCCGCCTTTAGAAGAGCCATATTTAGCAGGTTTTTATTATCGTTTGCAACACACTAAATTCTGTGTGTAAATCATTTATCAACCATGACTTCAGCGATATGCTAATATGACTGCTGTTTCGATGAGATTGAATGTTTCCGCTTCACGCCGGCGTTCAGATTGCAGATTGCCTCTGTCTTAGTTGATAACTATTAATTAACCCTTTAATGGTCAAGTCGGCCAAAACCGACTTCTGCAAGTGGTCTTGAGGAATGTCCATGTGCAGCTGAAGATAACTAATTTTAGAAAATTTATGACTGGAATGACTGGCTCGATAATCGAGCCAGTCATTCAAGTGTTAAAATTTCAAAGATGGTCTCATCTTGATCTCCAAATGGATATACAGAGGAAAAATGTAAATTTTTTTAGAAATCTTCACCATTACATGGTTAAATGCACCATCACCAGAACACTCATCTCACATATTCTGCTTACCCGCCATATGTTCCGTAAAAGGTGCAAAAAAGGTGTTTCAAAATGTCGCTCTGTTAGAGTACTCTCTAACAAAACTATTCTGTACCAAATGACAATGTTTCAATAGAGTGCTCCACCCCCCCCCCCCCCCACCCACTCACCTACACGCCCCCATTATCCTGTGCGTGATACACTTATGACATTATGTATATGCATATGTGACGCAAGACGTAGTTTTGCGCGCAATTATGTCACAGATTAAAAACATGTTTTGTTTTTCGTGAGTCACCTCCAAACAACGTTTTGCGAAATAGTGGAGCGCTATAACAAAACGTATCACTCCACAGGAGAAACCTTTCTGCTGTGTTAATCTAGCAGAGCACTCTGGAAGGTTTTCCTTATGGAACGCAAGGCAGGTGCGATAAAAATGTGAGCAAATACTACATACGATTAACTTTAAAACACAAGTCCATACCGTTTATTGTTCTGTGAGACAAAGTTAGCAGCTTTTTCTGTTTCTTTCTGTTTTTTCTGCAAATTGAACATCTTCGTTTTGGCAGTTTCAATTTTCTTGCGATATTCTCTGCAAAAATAAGCGAAAAAGTAAGATTTAGTATACCCTCATATTAGAGTGCAAAGTCCACTGACTTCTCTGACTACCCGAGGTATGTGACAGATATAATGCACACCAATCACATGGAATATCAATATGCTTATGCTAAAACAAGAATACATGTACATTCAATATCAAAGGTATGGCATAAGACTGCAAAATCTGATTAGAAACAAGCCGTAATCCTTTGACCTCTAAATGCAAAGACGCAGTGGTCAAAAGTGAACGACTGAGTGCAGCTGTAGGCTGTTTCTACTACAGCCACAGAATACAGTAATCATACATACATACATACTGCTGAGTATTTTTAAAACAATTTGACTGGGAGCTGTTGCTGCCTATTGCAGAAACAAGTTATTGTCAAATTAGTCTCAAAATATTTAACAGTTTATCTGAGTGTATTGTTACCTTGAAATTGAGATTCTGGGGATTCATGGCTAAAATGGTATATAATGTTAAAGAAATAAGTTATCCGATGTTTTGTTTGGTGGAGTTTTCCTGCCAATATGATCCAAAGCAGTATTTAGATAATTTAGTAAATTACTACCAATATGTTTGATAGAAAATAACAACACTTTTTCTAATAATCAAGACTATTTTTGAAAATTTACCACTGGAATGATGAGCCACCCATTTCTGTGATAAATTTTCAAAGATTGTCTCATCTTGGCTTGTAAATGGTTGAGAGAAATTTTCAATTTTTATGAAAAATCTTGGCCGTCAGTGATGGCATGGATCTACCCGCCATTTAATGACATGAGCCTGATGGTGCTACGAACCCACTCAGTCAGAACGGCCAATTGAGGAATCTGATTTGTCACTCAAGCATATAAACATGATAAACAATTATGTCACATGTAAGCTGACTTCACAATCATCATGACGTATTATAAGTCTGTTATGAAGCTCAAAATGTTTGTCAAGTGTAAGAATGGTATGTCTTTGATGAATTCACAATTTAATAAACATTCTGTTGAATATTTTGAAACTACTTTAGCAGGAAGCTGGTGCTGCAATACCTCAGTTATTGAGCCAGTCATTCTGGTGGTAATTTTTCAAAAATACTTTTGGGCTGCATGTGGTCATTTCTCAAGACGATTGCTGAGGCAAGTTTTGAGTGACTTTACGATTAAAACATTAATCAGAAATAGTTATTCCACTGATGTGACTCACTGTTGTAAGCGATGCTTCTCCGCCTCTTCCTGCTGCTCCTTAACTTCTACCTCCTGGAGAGCTTTCTGGGTGTCAATCAACTCCTGCTTCACCGCATTCTTCTCCTACAGTAAATTCAAACATGAGCAGTCAGAGATTGCAGACTCTCGCCCTCCCGTTTTGTCATATTGTAGCTTTTAGATTTTTAAGATTTTTTGTAGTTTCTGGATGTTTACAGATTTTTCCGGATCATGAACAAAGTTGTGGAATCCTAGTGTATGGTCAAACTTTTTGTGTTAAAAGTTGAATCAAATTAGACCAGGAATTTACGAGATTTAGAACCCATCCAGATCCGTAGCCAAAGTGTGCAAATCATCCAAGCTTCTTCATTGGTTTAAGATTTGGGCTAAATTGGATCAGTAGTTTTTTTAGATATAGCTCCGGACAGACAGACAGACAGACACACAGGCAGGCAGGCCTCACAGACAGGCAGGCAGACAGACAGGCAGGCAGGATGGCTGAGTGACTGTCTGACTGACTGACTGACTGACTGACTGACTGACTGACTGACTGACTGACTGACTGACTGACTGACTGACTGACACTGACTGACTGACTGACACTGACTGACTGACTGATCTCAAGGGGAGAACCACTCTAAGTAAATCTAAACTTGGTCTCGATAGAACAAATTTAGGTAAAGAAATTTTTAATTAAATACCCATGCCAATGCGTTTTTTCAGTGCAAAGACTGACCGACCGACCGAGACTGACCGACCGACAGACAGACAGACAGATGAATGGATGGACAGGATGTGGTGGGATGGACGGATGGGTAGATGGACAAACAGATAGACACCCAGACAGACAGATGGTATCATAGTTGTGTCGCAACTTAATCATTATCTGGTGCTTCCACTTGAAATGGTTTAAACCTTTAACCCTCGAATTTGTTCAATAAAATTTAAATTTTCTCATTGAAAATGTCCATTTGCAGACCAAGAGAAGACTATTCTTAGAAATTTACCAATGGAATTACTGGCTCACTTACCAAGCCAGTCATTCAAGTGGTAAATTTTCAATAAGTCTTCTTCAAATGGGTATTTCTCAAGACCTCTGCAGAAGACGTTTTTGGCTGATATGAGTGTTAAAGGGTTTAAGCAAGAGACTAGCAGTTATTGAGAATTCAGAATTTCCAAAAAAAACACTTGCTGGACTAATGATGCACTTGATAATTTTATTACCCAATATGTTTATAAAGATTTAAACCAATCTACTAATATAGATACTGTAATTTAACCCTCAAAACTCTCCAAGAAAATTTTATCACTGAAAATATCAAGATTAATTGTGAAAATTTAACGAGCCAGTCATTCCAGTGGTAAATTTTCGAAAATAGTTTTATCTTGACCTGCCAATTGATAATTTCACAAGATCACTGCAGAGGCGATTTTGGCTGATATGAGTGTTAAATGCGTAAGCATTTTACGTGAACTCTTTTTAACAAATTTGATCATCAAAGGGTTAAGAAATATTCTGACTAATGTAATTTGATCGGGGAAGATTGCAGCAATTTTAGTCAAATTACTTTCAAAATATTCAACCACTTACCAGTACGTTTGCCATGGAATTGAGATACTTTCAGAGCTGAAAGCAACATATTTCAGCATAAGCAACCTTATGCCATGGTGGCCAGTCCGTCCATCCATCTGTCCGCCAAATGGAGGAATCTAGCTTAAGCTTTACCCCACACATCTCTAGCTAAGCTCCACCCACACTTCACATGCATTGGGACAGATCGATCCCTGAACTCCCTAACTATCAATTTCCAGAAAGCTATACGGGTAAGCTGTTGAATATTTTGAACTAATTTCAACAGAATGCTTATTAAATAGTAAAGACATACAATTCGTACAAAGCTTAGTCCGTCATCCATTCAGTGTTCGTGATGAACTTACACATACATGTCAAGCAGTTGATCATGAGGTCATATGATTAATGGATAAACTGGAAAGGACCATTGCGTCTCCTCATTAACGGAAATAATATTTTACCCATATATATCTACCTACTGAAGTTCATCCCTATATAAACCTATTGAAGCTCATCCCTGTATGAACCTACTGAAGTTCATCCCCGTAAAGAGCCTGTTGAAGTTCATCCCTATATGAAACTGTTGAAGTTCATCCCTATATGAAACTGTTGAAGTTCATCCCTATATGAAACTGTTGAAGTTCATCCCTATATGAGCCTGTTGACATTCATCCCTATATGAACCTACTTAAGTTCATCCCTATATGAACCTGTTGAAGTTCATCCCTATATAAACCTGTTGAAGTTCATCACAATATGGCATACCTGTTGAAGTCTGTTGATTTTATCCTCATATTGTTTATTCATCTGCTCAGCTCCTTTGCCTGTCTTAACCAGCTCCTTTATCAACTCCTCTTTTAATCTGTCACAGAACACAAAACACATTATATTACATTTAAATGTATCAGCATTCTAAGTCTCCCTAGACTCGTTTTGTATATTCGCAGAACATATATCTCCCCCCCACCCCACATCAGCACACACTATCCATTCATGACCCAATATTTCTTCAAACATTTAAAAAATACTGTAATTTGTTTCGTGAAGAGGCATGAGCAAATATCAGATAATGGTGATGATCATCATCATCATCATCATCATCATCATCATCATCATCATCATCGTCAATGACAATGACAAAAACAACAACAGCAGCAGCAACGTCAAGGATGATGATGACAATAGGCCTCCCTTTCTTTCGCATTTAACCGTTTCACTTGCGATATCATCATAGGGAAACCGCTCTCCTCTTGCCTGCCATATTGCAATAACCAATATGGTGGACTACATTGTGTGTAATAATTGTATTCTATGTAATATTTGTAAACCTTATGTGTATTTTCTTAAATGATGAAATAAAACTCAAACTGACAAGTATTATCGTAAACCAACATAAACTGACCCAAAACAATGTAAGAAATAAAATGAGGTTAGATACCTTCTTAAGCTGGATGACCAAATTGAAGCTCTTTTGTGTTTGGAGGCATTCCACTGAACTTTATCTGAACTAGAAGGAGACCTCCCGCATAAAAACAGATTTTGCAACATCGCAAATGCCAATATCGCCAATTAATAATAAATATATACAGAAGATGTTTTAAAAACAAATTGAGCAATAAATTCACTATTACCTAATCAGTAAATGTATTCGGCAGTATATTTACTGGCAAGATTTTTGTTCACTTGGGTGATTTCGTCCCGGCTGACTTGGTTACATTACATTCTACTGAGTATTAATCAGCGTATTAATCAGTTATAGGATGAGTTTATGCCGTCACTCTCATAGCTACTCGAAGCTCCCCTCCTATTTGTGGATTGCAAACTCGTCCTATAGCCTAATACATCGCACGATTTCTACTTTTTCGCGATGCCATTTTATGTCAAACTTTGGATTAATTTTGATGAAATAAACAATGTTTATTAAAATATACGCAATATTTAGGCCGTCCCAATTAATAATTTCACTGCTGCGATGATGGATATAAGGCGTAAGATGGTCACAATTTCTAGCGTGAAAAATTTAAAATGTGTTCTAATTTTGTGTTATTTTTTGTATCATTTTTCCCCAATTTTTATTGAAATATACCTAATAGAATCACCACCCTTTCTCAGAGGTTTGGATTTAAAGAATTTACAGCCCTTGTCTTATTAGAAGTCATGGTTACTAATGAGTTTTTTATGGTACCAATTTTCGTTAAACGAAAAAATGTTTTGCAATTTTTCTGAACTATGACTGCGTGTTATATACCTGTATAAGGATTTTTTGCCTCATATTTTGTCAAATTTTGCCCTGCGTGTTATCTATTAGTGTGCAATATAGACACAAAATTACGGTAGTAAATCTATGAAAGACATACAATTTGTACAACTGACAAACCTTTCCAGCTTCATGTCAGTTATGATGGTGACTTCAACCTAAATGTGATGTCATTGATTATGGCCACCATTTAATTAATTTACAGACTTGATCCCTCTATTGTAGAAGGCAATCTACCAGGCCTAACTGATGCACGGTTCTTGAAACATGCCTTTGGTATGTTGTGTAGAACAGGTTAACTGGTTAGAAATGATTGCAAACATTCTCACAGCATTTTAAAAGTAAAAGCCATTAAAATAGTTAAAATTTGGTTAACAATAATTGTAGGTTTCGCCTATTCACTAGAATTGATCCCAAAATTATGATTGAAGAAAAAGTGCATTTTACTTGATATTGATGGCAAGGTCTCTCATTTTCTGATTGGACTCGAGTACTCGGAGCTGTGCATCCTTGACTTTCCTTTTATGAAGCTCTGTACTGTTCCTCAGCTTGTTCACATTTAGACTATTAGATGAAGGAGCCGGGTGGACAAACTCATTATCCGACTGAAAAGGTGAGCTTACAACTGAAATTTACAACAGAACACTTTATTTAGCCATTTTATGTTTGAATTTCTATATACCTCTATGAAATGTTGATGCTTCTACCTCTGAACAGCAAGGCAAGAACAGACAAATAGCAATTTGAAAATTTTAAAGTTCAGAAAAAATTGCTTTGTCAGATTTTGTGTCAAGTGATCAATAAGCATCAAAATGTGTAAGATACTAAGACACCCTCCCAAACACACCTGATCCAAATTCTTCAAAAGTCCATAATTCTTCAAAAGTCCATAATTCAAACATTCAGAATCAACTCAATCCTTTTAACCTTTTAGCCCTTTAATGATCAAATTTGATCAACAAAATCAAATTATTTGTTTATTGTTGCAGGCCAAGAAGATTATTTTTGGAAATTTACCACTGTAATAACTGGCTCGGTTATCGAGCTACTCCAGTGATAAATTTTCGAAAATATTCTCTTCTCTTGGCCTGAAAATGGACATTCCACAAAATAAACGAAATCTAGGATTTCTTTTTTCACGAGAGAGTTGATACTTACCTCCCTAATACTTTTGATATTGCTAAATATTGGCTTTCACTCAATAAACACTCAGATTTAAAACAGTTAGGTGCCCCTACTGGGCAGGGAGTCAGAGCGTAGTCTGGCGGATGCCAGCCCCACCACCGCGCATGCGCAGACTAGCACTTCCTCTGACTAGATTATTGGCTGACACACATGCAACTATTAAGAGCCTGAAGACCGAGCCTCTGTGGGGTGGAGAGGCCGGGTCCGTATCTAGGGAGGTAAGTATCAACTCTCTCGTGAAAAAAGAAATCCTAGATTTCGTTTATTTCACTTCAAGAGTATACTTACCTCCCTAATACTTTTGATATTGCCAGAATTCGAAAGTGAATCTGGCGGGAGGGAGGCGAGGTCAAAAGACCAGCTCATCCCTATACGCTTTTCTGCGTTTAAGGCACTTAAACTTCTGAAACTGTAAGAAAAAACAGTCAGGATTTGACTAACCATCGGATAACACCACCGATGTATGAGAGATGACCGAATGTCATATGCGCTCCCCCCCCCTCCTTCCTGGGAGGAAGAGTCGACTGACCTCAATGTCCTATACGCTCTCTACGTACAAGTGCCATGTACTACAGGACAGAGACGAAAAAACTCCATTTTCGTAACTCTCAACAATGAACCACACAAATACACAAACCATCACCATATTAATAACGGGTAATCGTGACAATACAATCAACAACGGACAACACATGAACAAGACTGACCTTGTTGAAAATGGCTGCTGACATCATCTTCCCCTTGGCAAAGACTGATGCAGGCCCAAAAAGTGGGTGTTTCCATAAATTAATTGTGAAATATATAAGTAATGAGGAAAAACCTCCTCAAAAAATATAAACCGATTTATTTTTTCAAAACCGACAAGGCGAGAGGATTAGAGGTGTCACGGAGATAATGGTCTGTAAAACTTGACTCACAGTGCCACTGAGCCACCGACATAATATCATCCACCGGGACCCCATTAAATAGGGCCGTGGATGTCACTACGCCGCGGACACTGTGAGCCTTGGCCACGTCAACCTGCTTCCCGGTAGCGGATTTATGGCAAAACTGAATGCATTCCACAATCCACCTGGAAATGGTGTCCTTAGAAGCCCTCCCATGGGGTTCAATATATGACAACCATAACGCTGACTGGTCGGTGCGCCATGCCGCCGTACGTTGTTTGTACCGGCGCAGCGCCCGGACGGGACACCATGCTTTAGAATTAGGATCATATCTAGTTAAAGCAGGCAAAATAATAGGTTGACCTGGATATTTCAACGACTGATTTTTAGCCAAGAAATTAATCCTAGGTAGCAGCTTAAGGCCTTCCCCTGAAACCACAAAACGGTCATCCTCGGCTGATAAGGCATGAATTTCACTCCTACGCCTAGCCGAGGCCGCAGCAATTAAAAACACAGTCTTCAGTGTTAATAGTTTCATAGAAATGGAACTAAGTGGTTCAAAAGGCTTATCACCTAGTACTTGAAGCACTAGCGATAAACTCCAAGACGGAATCACAGGTGGATTCCTTGGTCTTAGATTGCCCATGCCTTTAATTAATACATTCAATGTATTTACTTCATCACTTCCCCTCTTAGCCAAGCAAGGAATAACAGACATTAATGCTGACTTATAACCAGCAATAGAGTTAGGCTTGAGGCTATAGGCATCATAGAGGTGACAGAGGAAATCAGCTACTACTTGAATAGATGAATCCATTGGATCAATACATCTTTTTGAGCACCATTCTGCAAATCTGTTGATTTTATAATTATATGCTCTGGAGGTTGACCCCCTCCTGGCTTTGGCCATAAACATGGCTGCTTGCTCAGAAAAGCCCTCCTTAATTCTAGATTCCTTGACAACATCCACGCAGTCAATCTGAACATTGACGGATTGTTGTGAAGGGCCTTGCCCTGGAAGATAATATCGTCCATCAGAGGCAGAGGAACCGGATTGCAGACCAGAAGGTCCAGCAGATCCGTATACCATGATCGGCTTGGCCAAACCGGGGCGATCAGAAGCACTTGGCATTCCTCTTGTCTGATTTTCTGAAGAATTTTTGGAATCAGGATTGCTGGAGGGAATGCGTATGCATACATTCTCCCCCAGCTGATAGCTAACGCATCTGTTGCGAAAGCGCTTGGATCCGGAATCGGAGAGACGTACGTAGTCATCTTCGCATTCTCCTTCGTTGCGAACAAATCGATGTTGGGTTTCCCCCAATGGTCGAACAGACGATCCGCCACACATTGATTTAGTTGCCATTCCGTGGGTAAAACACTCATCCTTCGGCTCAATGAGTCTGCTAGCAGGTTTAACCTTCCCGGAATATGAACTGCTTTCAAGGTAATCTGGTGATCCAGACACCAACAAAGCAGTTTCCATGTCATCATACAGAGACTGGGCGACTTCGTTCCGCCCTGGCGGTTTATGTAAGTCACAACTGTTGAGTTGTCTGAACGAATAAGAACAATCTTGCCCTGAACTTTCTGTAAGAAATGTTCCAGGCAACAGTCAGTCGTCTATGTACGTGTGGACTGCTATGCTTCTCCTGCGGAGGTATGCTGTGATCGCAAGAACCACACGGGTGAAAACCCGAGGAGCCGTGGAAATTCCGAAGGGCAACACCCTGAATTCCCACTGTCTGCCCTGGAATGCAAATCTCAGGAAGCGACAGAAACTCCCGTGGATGGGGATGTGGAAATAAGCGTCCTTCAAATCTATCGACGCCGTCCACATCCCCCTCTCCAACCCCGCCAACACCGAGCGCACCGTTTCCATCTTGAAACTGGGCGTCTCGATGAACTTGTTCAGTGGCTTGAGGTTGAGAATCGGTCTCCACCCTCCGGTGCGTTTTGTTACTAAGAACAGGGTTGAATAGAAGCCCGGACACCTTTGTGCCGGCTGAATAGCTCCTTTTTGTACGAGGGAATTTATCTCCTCCTCGATACACAACCTTTGCTCTGGATCTCTCGGAACGGGAGTCCAGACTGGCACCAGAGACAGTCGCGACGGCGGGCCTGTCACCCACTCTGGATGATACCCGACGGAAAGCCATCGCAAGACTAAACGGTCCTGAGTTAACCGTTCCCACTCTTGCATGTGGCCGGCTAGCCGGCCTCCCACCGGCCCACCTAGGGACCGCGGTGGACACGAGGCATGCAAGAGCGGCACTGTCTCCGTCGCCATACACACCGGAGTGGTTCTTACCGCGGTAAGCGTCCTGTCAGGACCGATAACCACGCCCAGATCCTCGCGCGCCCCGCCCCGCCCCGCGCGCACCTCGGTGCGCGGGCGGCTGCCTGGCTGACGGCGCCTGAGGAACCTGCGCCCCCCTCGCTGCTGGCCGAATCGCACGCGGCCGAGGCCGACGCTGCGACGGTGGCTGGCCACTGACCTGGCCAGCACCACCTCGAGCCTGCAGGGGACGACACGGCGGGGCCGCGGCGCGAGCGTTAGCACGACGCAGCACATCAAACTGCTCGCGCAGCGCCCTCTGGTTATTCACCAGGGTGACCGTCTCTTGGAGGTGGCGACATCCCTCACCTCCAAAAAGACCAGGGCCCGTCATAGGCGTACGCAGTAGCCTATTGTACAGGTCCTGAGACGGGCACAGATTGTCCAGGGCAAACGTGCGTCTTGCCCTGACACTCCTGGTCACCGCCCGAGTCATACAGTCCAGCGCCAGGTTAATACCATCCTGGATGGTTCGCTGGACAGTGACCGGACTTGGCTGGCGCGATGCGGATGCCGTTACTACCCCCTGTAACAGCTGGGAGACGTGGGACAGAGCGGCAATCGAAGCCCTCCCACTCTCCTCCGCATCACGCAACGCGGTATTCGCCGAACGCAACGCGTTCACGCACAGGACACCCGTGTCAGAACGGGAGCCTGGCCGCGCATCCTCACCCAAAGCCGCGCGGTCATCCACGCTGGGCTTGGGCACCACACCGTACCGCTGGTAATCCAGGGGCACGATGCGACAACGCCTGGCCACCTCGCGAGGGGCCTTCGTGAGACGTCCACTCGACTTAATGGACGACTCCGCCGCCTTGAACATGTCAACGACATGCTCCGCCAGCGGCAGAGAAGGCATAGCGTTAGCAGTCGGTTTCCCAGCTAACCACGGCGTGTGAACACGCTGGCTAGCCGACTGCTCCACGGGCAGATCAGGCCTAACGCTCACCAACCACTGGCAAGCGTCATACCAATCCTCCTCCGTGGCTAACTGCGAGCGCTCTACAAGACGGGGTCCTTCGTCTTCCTCCTGAGCGCAAGCAGTAGAGCTTGACGGCGGGTATGCTGATACACCTGGCAAGCCAGGGAAAACACGCGGGCCTGACAGCACCGGCATGAGAATATCACTGGTTTGACCAGGAGCAGGCACCGTGGCAGAGCGCGGGGTATATATAGTCTCACCACGGGCCCGGCCAGCACCAGCAACACCCTCGGCAAGCCGAGGTATGCGGTATCGCTGGCCATCAGCAGCGCCCTGGGCCACCACCTGAGCCGCGGACTTTACTCCAGGGTGAGTAAAACCGTGGAATAAGGCGCCTGTATTCCCCGCGAGGGGTGCACAAACGTCTTCATCCATGTCCACGTCGTCAGACGGCGACCCTAGCAGGTAATCCTCATTACCCTGGTCAGAAAGATTAGACCCCGGGTCAGCAAAGAGAGCTAACCCGGGCTGACCAGGAACGGTGCCATAGGAGGTACTGGCCACCGCGGCGTGCGGATACCCCTGGACTGATAAGCAGCCCGCGGGTTCCAGCGACAACCGTCCACGGTCCCCTATCGGCGCGGCAATAAGCCTGCTGCCAGGGCCGTGGAACGCCCCCTCTAATGGGGCCACCTCTGAATCGTCGAACAACGGAAGCGGACTAAGGAAAATCGATCCAGAGGCGGGGATTACCTGCTCCGAAGCCGATGATGAGGACAGTAAAGGACTTGGTCCAGGAAGCATGCCACGAAGCAACCCTGGAACCAAATCCTTTACTGCCCTCTTCATCTCTCCCAACATCTCGGTCCGGAAGGCCTCCATATCCACCGCGGACGAGACCTTCCCCTTACCCTTCCTACTTACAACCTCTCGTTTCCGCTTCTTCTTCTTCTCCTCCTCTACCACCTTGTCCGTCGCCTGTAAGCAGCACAAGAATTCGGACATTAACTCGCCCCCCCAGTGCTTACATATGTCACAATTAACCAATGGACCACAAGGGCTACATTGATAGCACAGATGCGGCCAGAACTTTTCAAGAATAAAACGACCACAGGACGCGCAACTCGGTCCCTGAAACAGGGCAAAGGACAAGGAGTATGAGCAACTAGTTAAGCTTAGAAACTCAATCCAACTCAAAGAGAAGGAAATGATCATAAAGATCAAAATACATCAGAAACCAGCATAGCGCTTAAATCGCTGATAAATACATAGCCAGGCTGATTATGACGTCATTAATCCCGTGACAGGGAAAAAATTCGATCCCAACAAAACATCCAAGTGCAAGGACGAATTGTATGCTGAATGGATAAGTCGACTACACAACCATCAGATACATATAGATAACTCTTTTCTGGCAAAAATGTTAATTATTTCCCTTTGTTTGTTTACAATAATTAACATCACCACATTATCAATAACTAGATACCTGACACTTTGTATAGACAAACCATCCAACGTGACGAACCGGAGAACTCCACCATCTGCACGCCTCTTAACTCTCTCCACCTCATGGGGAAGGAATTGGATCAAGAGGGCAAAGTGAGAAGACCTTTATACTAGGCCTCCAACTCACTGGACATATTTTTCATTTGGTTAGATAACCTAACAGTGTTAGTAGGAAATGGAACCATGGTGGAGAGAAAACTAACTCTCTGCTGCTGTGAAGTCACCACCTAGCGTCATACAGACCTGTGGACATAAACAGAAAGAGAAATTAGTCCTAGGTAGCACCGAGTTGACATAAACCAACTAACCAAGGCGCTTATCACGGTAAACGCGAGTCCCGGAAACACAATACACCGGGAAGAAAACTCGCTAATTTTACTAGAAGTCACCTGATTTAAAGGTCCTAAGTCCTTCCGTGGCGAAGTGTATCCTCCCGCCATCTAAATCAGACACTAACACTCCAAAATAACACTAATAAAACAGTTTAAGAGTAGAAAAGCTTATGACAGAAAAAGACATGTGTGTTCTCTTTGCCAATAATCTAGCAAAGAGGAAGTGCTAGTCTGCGCATGCGCGGTGGTGGGGCTGGCATCCGCCAGACTACGCTCTGACTCCCTGCCCAGTAGGGGCACCTAACTGTTTTAAATCTGAGTGTTTATTGAGTGAAAGCCAATATTTAGCAATATCAAAAGTATTAGGGAGGTAAGTATACTCTTGAAGTGAAAACCACTGTAGCGGCTGTTTTTACCATTAAATGGTTAATAGTCAGGTTTGGCTAAGAAAATAAAACATTTTGATTATTCAATGTTCATTTACATGTGAAGAAAAGTCCATTTTTAAAGACCTTACCACTGAAATGTCTCGCTCGGATATAGTGATAAAATTTAAAAAATAGTTTTCACTTGGCCTGTAATAGACATTCTTTAAAACCACTGAAGTAGCCATTTCTGACTGGCCTAACTATTAAATGGTTAATCCTAACAGTTTATAATTATCAAAACATTTTTAGGGACTGATATAAAATCCATCACGAAGTGTTAAAGTGTGTCACTAAACTAAACGAAAGTCAGACAAATGATGATCACAGAGTCAACTGAGCCAAAATGCTTCTATGCCATAAATAATGGCGGGATCTGACATGTTACTCAAATATATGACATCATACTCAATTACGTCATGAGTAGGCTGATGTCACAAATCGCGGTGACGTATTCAGCTCTGTCATGAACATTGAAACTCCAACTATAAGAATTTTAC
This sequence comes from Chaetoderma sp. LZ-2023a, assembly GCA_034401795.1. Lineage (NCBI taxonomy): Eukaryota > Metazoa > Mollusca > Caudofoveata > Chaetodermatida > Chaetodermatidae > Chaetoderma > Chaetoderma sp. LZ-2023a. The sequence goes on along the minus strand of CM067370.1, from coordinate 156,216,328 downwards.
GTCTTTACTATTTAATAAACAGTCTGTTGAATATTTTGAAATTAAGTTGACTAAATTTGTCTCAAAATATTTTACTGGGATTCTGGGAATTCAGGATTCAAAGAATATAAATTGATTCCAAAACGTGCAAAAAGTAGGTGGAGCTTAGCTAGAAATGGGTGGGGCATAACTAGAAATGGATCACTCTTTTCTATTTACCAAACTGAATTTATATGCAGACATTCTTACCTACTTCCACTATCTCCTAAAAATGTGTGCTTGTGAGAACAATCAGTATTTTAACTCTAAAAGTTATAAAATTTATACATACCTATTCTAACAGTTTTAACATTGGCGCTATTGTTCTGATTCTCAACAGACTCTTTATCTCCGGAGCCATTACTGTTACGTATCAGAGGCAGGTTACTCTTCTTCACACGGAATGTGCCGCGACGGATAAGGGGTTCCCTACCAAAAAATAATTAATAAGAACCAATGAAAGCTAGAAATGCGATGATAAATTTAGTACAAGTAGTCCTATAGATCATTATAAATATTAAACTAGATTGGATGGTCGATAGTGCGCCATCTTAAATCGGCATGCTTTCGCCAACTTTGCCGTCCTCACCAACCCACCACCCCAATCCTAACCGTGATGTGGAGCCTAACGTCATTTCACAATCCGCAATCATATGGGTAACTAACACAGAATTTAGTAGAATTCCACAAACTTTGACTTCCGCCCCACCCACCTCCTCCCTGCCCCCACCCTGGGAGCAGAGCCGTACATAAATATATGTCATCTTGCAATCACCCAATCATATGGGTAACTCACATAACAAATTTGATTGTATTCCACCAAATGGTTTCGGAAATATCCGGATGGACAGACAGATGGATGGACAGAGATGAACGGACACATAGATGGATGGACAGAGGAGTAGAGGCAATTGCAGTATCTCCTCTATTTGTTCAAAACATGTGGGGATAAAAATAGTCTTTTCTTGGCCTGCAAACGGACTAAGCTAAAATTTTAATTTTATTGACTGATTTTTATGAATAGAGGACAAAATGTCATTATGAAGTTATGTACATGGAATCAAAGTTTCATGACAATATATATATATATGTTTCTGTAGATTTGTACAAAATTTAAGCATTTTCAAGTCAATTTGCTAAAACCAAGCACGTTAACCATTTCACCGATCATTTTCAATGCTACAATACAGGAAAACTGGTGAATATTTTGAAATCAATTTGACTGGAAGCAGCAACAGCTTCCCGTCAAATTAATCTCAAAATATTCAATAGAATAAGTTTTATATTGTAAAAATTTAACTTTTTCAAGGATTTGTTGGTCAATGGGTTAAATAGCATTGAAAAACAACTTCTGAATTCAAGAACTTTCAAGGATTGCTATGAATCCCGAGTTATTGTATTTTTGAAATTTTACCACTGAAATGACTGGCTCGGTTATCTAATCAGTCATTCCATCAGTACATTTTCAAAAATAGTCTTCACTTGGCTTGTAAATAGCCATTTCTCAAGACCACCGCAGTTTTTGTCTGATTTGGGTGTTAAAGGGTTAAAAGCTACTCGTTTTATTTATTCTTACGCTGTGTCAGTATCCATCATTTCATCTCCGTTTAACAGGCGATGATTAGTCGACACAGAGATTTCATTCTCGCTATTGAACACCGCATCCGGTGCAGCCAGGGGCCCGCTGTCATTGAACGTCGGCTGCATCACATCATCATTGTCCTCAAGCTGATTAACAAGAACACGACTACGAGCGCGGAATCCCTGCATGACGCGATCGAGAGAAAACAACGCTGGACTCGTGTGAATGTTTCTCGATGGTGGCCTAAGCGGAGACGATGACCCCTGGAAAAATACAGTGGTTATCTACAGTATGGCTCATAAGTAAGTTTAAATGTTTCCAAAAAAACTCAGAAACATGTTTAGTTAGAACAATTTTGAACACAGCGTAAGAAATGTTCATTTGAATATTTTGAACATAACTGGGCCTTAGGCAGCAAACCAATGGAGTATTCCAGTTTATCCATCAATCATATGATGCCATATCAACTACGTGATGTGTAGGCTGACGTCATAGTCAATTACGTCATGAATGCCATAGATAAATTCATTATGAATGCATATTTGATGATGGATAAAGCGTTGTTGTACGAATTGTATGTCTTTTCTATTTAATAAACAAGCTATTTAATATTTTGAAACTAATTTGACTAGGCACTGTTGCTGCCATTAGGCAGCACGCAGTCAAATTTGTTCAAAATATTCAACAGCTTACCTGTAGTTTTCTGGAAATTCATAGTCAGGGATCGAACGATCCCAGCAATCTGGCGAAGTGTGGGTGGAGCTTAGCAAAAGATAGGCAGGGCATAGCTGAAACTGGATTCGTCGGCTATCGCGGTTACCAGCCGGAAGTGGCGTGCGCGATGCATTCCGGGAAGGTATTTTCCCAAAATACGCTAATGTGGGAAAGGTGTATTCTCTGTGGCAAAATTTACAACTTAGGGTTTTGAAAATATATGCAAATAAAATATTTTATTGTAATTAAGTTATAGAAGCGCATCTATTGGCATGTTTTCACCCATCCCTGTTGGGATCGGTAAAGGGACTAACCTTCTGACTGCTGAGTTTTCGCAAACGACATTTCTGAGGGTTATATCTCTGGACCTGATAAATATTCTGAAAAAGGTTTGACTGAAAGTTGTTGGTGGCTAAGCCACCAACAACTTTCAGTCAAATTGTTTTCAAAATATTTAGAGAGTCAAGGGTTTCTGCACATTGAAATTATTGTCTGATGGCTTGCAGCAGCGAGAAAGTTAAGTATTATAATGATTGTACACCTGTATCAAAGTATTGCTCATGTACATGTTAGAGATGTGACAGGACACAGATACCTACAGTACACCCCAGAAACAACAACAAATACTGTCAACTATTTTTTACCATAACTGGATTATCTTCCAATCCAGTTATGTCCAAGTTAATCAATAGGGTCTGTATTCACGAAGTGTCTAATTTACGTGCTCGCCTAACTGCCCGCACCTATTTAGGACCTGACTACGTCGTGGTCACAAAGAGGTGGCTCTTAGTTCATCTAACGTAGGTGAATAAAGACTTAGGCATTTTTGGCCTTATTTACACATTTTCTGATAATTAAGTACAGTACCCTTCATGAATACGGCCCCCGAACATTTCTCACACCTTGTTCAAATTGTAGCAAATTGTCTTGGTAAAACGTTAAGTTATTTCTAAACTGTACTGGATAAGAATAGAGAATCTACCTGTCTATTAGTGCTTAAGCTTTTCAAAACATGCTGAAATTAATCTAAATATCTACCTGTCTTTTTCTAGTATGTTGTACTGGCACAGATTTAGAGCGTATTTCCATGCTGGGCGGGGCACTACTGGTCACTGCATGGTCACTATTAAAAGACATACTCATGCTGGGCAGCTGATTCTGAAAACATTGTGACAGTAATGGTCAAGCAATGGTCAAGCTGGCCAAAACATTTTTGTGGCGAGGTCTTGAGGAATGGTTCAATTAGAGAGCAAGAGAAGACTATTTTTGAAAATAGACAACACGAATGATGGATTCGAAAAGGGAGCCAGTCATTCCAGTATTAAATTTTCAAAAATATTCTCTCTTGTCCTGCAAATAGACATCCACTAAGCAAGAAGTTTGATTTTCTTGACCAATCTGAAGAATTAAAGGGTTAAAAACCGCTTCATTCTGGCTTGAAGCTGGCTAAATGTGAAATGGTTTGAAAATTTTGAAAACAATTTGATGCTCAGTCAAATTATTTTCAAAATAATCTGCATAGTTTTCCTTATTTCAGGAGCACGTGAAATGGGCTACACATAGGTACTGTATATCTACCATGCCATGCTTAAATAAGAATATGCAAACAATTAACCCTTTAATGGTTAAAATTTTTCACAAACTTTCAAATTTTCCCTTAGTGTATGCCCATTTGCATGCTAAGACAAGACAATTTTTGACAATTTACCACTGGAATAACTGGCTCAATTATCGAGCCAGTAATTCCAGTGGTAAGTTTTCAAAAATAGTCTTATCTTGGTACACAAATCGACATCCCGCAAGACGACTGCAGAGGGTGGGTTTTGGCGGCCATGACCATTGAAGTGTCAATGAGAAACATGCAGATAAGCAATGCAAATGCTAACTATATGATTATTTCATAATACCATGCAGAAAACTCTAGGTCAAAATGTAACAATAATTTACAGACAAACAGCTCAGTATGGGGTAATCACATCAGGCAAAATCATTAGGATGTCTGTATAGATGATAAAATACTTCACATTCATCAATACTATTATTTTAACATTGATTCTTATATATATACTGTAGTGTTTCCCGTGGTATCTAAATTTTTGGCATTCCATGGACCGCACCCCCTTGAAACCTGGGCGTCTCAATCTGAAATCGGGAGGGGGGCGGGGGGCAACCTGAAATATGACGGTCCCATGCAGTTTTTCTCAAAGTTAAAATTAGGTCTCATTAACTCACAACTGTGAGTCATGTGGATCCCATGCTCAATTTTGTAGGTACTTTTGCGCAAAAACTCAATACTCATACACGCTTTTTAGGGGTTTCTAATTTTCAGTAGAATTAGAAATCTGGTTTTCGTAAATTCAGAAATGGATGGGTTCACAATCATGATATGAGAGTATCAAATGAACCAAATTTCATCAGAAAGAAAACCTACATGCAAAATACAACAAATTTTTGATAATGTACAAAATATTTTGTCGAATATATGGAAATTAATTTGCCATAGGCAGCAAACTTCTCCCAGTTAAATTGATTTCAAAATATTTAACAATTTGCTTGTATGATTGAAATGAGGACAGCAGATTTCTAGATTAAAAGTATTGTTATCTAGACCAACATACTAGAAAACTAAATTGAACATAATTTATACGAAATATCGTCGCATCTGACACACACCTTGAGCAAATTCTCCAAGTCATCCATCTTAAGCTGTTGCTGTAAAAGCTGTTGCTCTTGGAGGACTCGCTGATACTCAGATTCCTCCAGCTGTCTCTTACTCATGAGCGCATCCTGCTCCTAAAACAGAATCATAATTTGTATTAAATCTCAGACGCTGTTGAAAGACTGAATTAGTCCTTTAACTGTCTGCCTGCTGGATTTCTACAGACTACTGTGTCTATGGGTTTAACTGTGGACCTGCTCAATATTTTGATAACAATTTGACTGAAAGTTGTTGGTGGCTAAGCCACCAACAACTTTCAGTCAAATTGTTTTCAAAATATTCAGCAAGTCCAGAGTTATTGTCAATTGAAATTATTGTTTGGTGGCTTGCAGCAGTCAGACTGTTAATGATGCTAGTAACCGTATATTCATCAATGTTATAAACAGGTACATAATGATCTTTACAACAGTGCCATCCATTTCTTGCTTAGCTTTTCCCACCTTTTTCTATCTACTCAATTCGGTTTAAAATGTGTAAACTGGAATTCACAGGCTCTAAATTTCAAGCTAACTATATAGGGAACACTGTTGAATATTTTGAAACTAATTTGACTGGGAACTGTTACTGCCTATCCCAGCCAAACTGGTTTTAAAATATTCAAGAAAATGTTTATTACATTATAAATTCACCAAAGACATACAATTGAGACTTTCGTGACAGACTTTGCCCACTCTTGAGACAGAGCTACATCATAACATCGTCGTGTCGT
>CM067370.1:156158580-156210086 GCA_034401795.1 Chaetoderma sp. LZ-2023a | reverse complement strand
CACGACACGACGATGTTGGGCATAGCTAAAACTGAAAGGTCCATTACTTGAATAGTGCGCTTAGTGTTTCAATAATTGTGATGTTTTAACACTTGCAGACCACAAACAAGATTCTTTTTTATTTAGGTATTGTTCTGTTGAATATTTTGAAAATATATTTTCTTGGAGCTGCTGCTTCCTGTACAGCTGTCTTGAATTTGAGACACCGGAATTTCAAGGGTTAAGCGTCTAAATTAACCATTTACTGGTCAAATTTGGTCTCGAAAATCAAAATATCATTATTGAATGTCCATCTGCAGGTAAAGAGAAGAGTATTTTTGAAAAGTTACCACTGAAATAACTGGCTAGATTATCAGGCCAGGCATTCCTGTGATAAATTGCCAAAAATACTCTTCTCTTTACTTACAAATGGTCATTCCTCATGACTACTGCAGAGGCCAGCTTTGGCCAGCTTGACCATTAAAACATTACTATAAGTCTTCTAAAATTAAGTTTGCTTAGGAATTGTTAGTTTGGTTAGATTAAGCAACAAGAGCAATCAGACCCTTAAGTTGTTTGTCACATTTCTTTAGATTTTGGGGTTTTTTTCTTTGAATTATGACCATAGTGATTATTGGTGTATGTCTGTACAATCACAATCTTTCCTGTCATAAAATTTGAGCCAAATTTGATTAAAAGATTTAGAAACATCCATGGATCAGGGATTTTATGTAATCCTGTACACCATCTGTAAATCCTCATCGACAGTAACATCGATAACCGAGTCAGTCATTCCAGTGTTAATTTTTCAAAAATATTCTCTTGGTCTGCAAATGAACATTCAATAAATACATTTTTTGATTTCTTTATCAAATTTGACTAGTAAATGGTAAAACATGTGTTTCTGAGGTCTCCTGTTTATTGGCTATGAGGCGAGTAACTTAATTCTACAAAATTCTTGTTTGAGATGAATTTTCCTTTAATCAAATGGTCCATGCTTTTCATATATATTAACCATGATTTTTCCATTAGTAATATGCATATTTATACGTATGTTTCTCTTTATTGCAGACCAGAAATGGTCAGACACTGATATCAGTCAACAAAGTGTCAGAGAAATTGACACGAGTGAGGCAGCTGACGGCGGTGAGATATTTCTTGACCCTATGTCCATTTAAAAAATGTGCCACTACGCTATATAGAAGATTTGAAACCAGATCCTATTTTATATTTCTATTATCAACAGAGTAAAAAATTATTATATTGCACGAGTCCAAAATTATTATATTGCAAGTGTGATATTTTTCCGATGAGGTTGATAATAATGATATGAAATGGGACCAAGTCAGAGATTCTATTTATTATATAAACTGATATATTGACAAATTTTCCAAAAAAGGGCCATGAAACCCGGTTTGAATGCATCATTTTTCGCTGTTCATTTTCATCGCTATAGCACATCACCTGCTAAGAGTTCTGACCAAGGCACCACAAAAAGACAAACAGCATCGTTACTTTGCCCTGAAATTACTTTTAGTCCAACTAGATAGTATATATATTGCAAAATTTAAATCAACAACATAGCGTATCCTGTCGTGTTTACGTATCCAGCGTCGATAGGAACCATTTGCGGAGTCATGTCGGACGAATATGCATTATTAGCTCACCTGGCCTGAAAGGTCAAGTGAGCTTATGCCATGGCGGCCGCCCATCATCCATCCACCGTCTGTCCATCATCTGTCCATCCGTCCATCCATCAAATCGCGTCTTCTCCTTAACGGTTTGACGAATTTCAACCAAATCTGGCTGGAATGATTCTAAGCTGGTACCCTCCAGGTAATTTTTTCAGAATTTTGATTGATAAATTTTTTGGGTGAAAGTCTTAAATTTTATGAAAAATCTACCGGAAAAGGTCAAAATGCTACTCCTCCTTAGCTGCTTGACATATTTCAACCAAATTTGACTAGATGTATTTCTAGAAACTCTTCAGAATTTTGATTGATCAATTTTTTTTAATTTTACGAAAAATCTACCGGAAATTGTCAAATTGCTTCTTCTCCTTACCATTCTGAACGATTTTAACCACATTTGGCTGAAAGGATCCTATGGTCATAGGCTCTAGAACTTCCATTTGGTGTTTTGAGACATCAGTTTTTTGGGTGAAAATCTTAGATTTAATGAAAAATGTACCGGAAATTGTCAAATTGCTTCTACTCCTTACCATTCTGAGCGATTTCAACAAAATTTGGCTGAACGAGTCCTGTGGTGATAGGCTCTAGAATTTCCATTCGGAATTTTGATTCGTCAATTTCTTGGGTGAAAATTTTAGATTTTATGAAAAATTTACCGGAAATGGTCAAAATTCTACTTCTCCAAAGCTGCTTGACATATTTCAACCAAATTTGGTTAGATGAGTTCTATGGTGGTAAGCTCCAGAACTTCTATTCGGAACTTTGATTGAGCTATTTTTTAGGTGAAAATCTATGACCATATGCTCTAGAACTTGTATTCAGAATTTTGATTCATCAATTTTTTTGGGTACAAATCTTAAATTTGTCTTAAATCTTAAAACATGGTTTTCAAAATATTCACATGATTTTCTCTGTTGTATGTAACACACATTATCAATGCATATAAAGAATGAAATGAGCTTTGCTTCCAGTCTGGCATTTGCTTGCTGATGCATCCCAATTCCTTACCAATGTATAGTACTGTACTGCTCCCTAACTGAAAGTATTTTACCCCAGCCCTGCTGTGTACCTCAATGTAATGAAACGAGATAAATCTTAACTTATGATGATTTCATTCTATATAAATAAATTTTGTAGGATTAGTTGTGAATTTGAATTAGGGACTCATGCCTCTAATTCAATTTGACAACTTTAAAAAATATATTAATTTATATATAATGAAATCATCATATGCTAAGATTTATTTCATTTCATTACATCTAGGCACACAATTTAAGCCTCTAAAAGTATATAAGTTTAACAATTTTATTTTGAACCATTCTGCTGTGAATATGCACCTTTAATATAATTTTTGAAGTTGTAAAATTTAATTAGTAACACGAGTCCCTAATTCAACTTCACATCTAAAAAAAGTATATTAATTTATAAGAAATGGAATCATCATATGTTAAGATTTATTTTGTTTCATTACATTTGATATACACAATTTAAGCATAAGTATAAATTTAATGATTTTATTTTCAAACATTTTGGTGTGAATATGCACCTTTAAATAGTAAAAACATACAATTTGTACAACAACAATTGGTCTTTCACCAATTAAGCATTCGTGATGAACTTAGTTACCTCATTCATGACATAATTGATTATGATGTCATCCTACACATTGCGTAGTTGATTATGATGTCATATGATTGATGTATAAACTGAAAAGGTCCATTATTATGTGAATATGAGGAAATTAGAAACGACAACTTTACTCAGAGATAATGAGTCTGTTTGTTTCTTTCTACAGAGATTCACCATTGTATGTCTGGTAAGTTTCATTTTGTGGACCTGGCTGGATCTGAGAGAGCACATAGGACAGGAAATGTTGGTGACAGATTTAAAGGTATTATCTGATAAACATATCATTACTCGTCTAACATCGAAAAATCCACAGATATCAGCAAAATATTTTAAAGATTTCCTATGTGATTTTTCTCGTAATTCGAATTCATAGTGCAAACAGATTTTGTTAAATATTTTGAAAGTAACTTGACTGGACATGCAAATTATTTTCAAAATATTCAACCACTTTCATGCATAATGTACTTGCACCTTTTTCAGCCTTGATTGAATAAATCCTATAGGATATGAGCGCTAAGAAAATAGTGTTTTAAATTTTAAAGGCATGTGTCTATATTAAATATTTCTCCAACTGAAATAAACATACAAAGTTTGGGAAAAAAGACTGTGTATTGAATTGTGAATCCGTTAGTAAGATATACTTTCTCCAGCAATGATTCCTTTTATTATCTCATGTCCCAGTCACATCAGCTGGAGCAATGACAATGGACTGATCCAATCGACAGGCTCGGGTAGATGATGTCATAGTCAAATACATTGCACGTTACCTGACATCACAAAAGAAATAAGTGACATATCTAGCTCCTTCATGAACATCGAAAAGTGTATGAATTGTATGTCTGATTGATCTGCAATTTAGTAAACATTCTGTTGAATATTTGGAAAGTGAGAGGTCTTACTTACCCCCTCCCCCCCCAGCCCCTCCCCTGTGACGCCTATGTATAAATCGATTCCATCATGTGGAAAAAAGTCGGTGGTGCTTAGCTAAAAATGGGTGGGCTCTTGCCAGAAATGGGCGGAGCATAGCTAGAAATGGGCGGCGGATAGCTAGAACTGGATCCCTGTATTCATTCATCGACTATCGAATAAGAATGATAATTCTTTAGTGTTATGTTTGCTTATTATGTAGACTGTTTGCCTTCTCACATAAACAACAAATGTAACATCCATATAAGATCTACTGTCTCTTCCATAAGTCCTCATCCACAAGGTTTGGTCGAGCCAGTTTCTGCGGATTGACCAGATGTTTTGACATTTCTAATAACATGCATCACAAATAGGCTATATAGTCACGATTATTGATGAAGATTATTGCCGAGACATATAGTCTTTGTCAGAAATGTAAACACTTGGGCAGACTGACAGACAGACAAACAGACACATTTGTATCAGTTGTGCGTCACGTCTAAAAATTTAATTGGGTAAATTGTTAACCAACATATCCAAATATCCGCAGATATTTTGAATTTTCTTCTCTTCTCATAAAGCAAGATTTTAGCTTAACCATTTCACAGCTGAATATCTCATATCTCATTTTCAATGCTACCATAGATACAGGAATACTGTTGAGTATTTTGAAATTAATTTGACTGGAAGTGGTTGCTTCCTTATGCTGCAATGTCTTTCAGTCAAATTAATTTCAAAATATTCAACAGGATAATGCGAAGCAGAAAGCGAGACATATGTGTCACTTTTCTGATGGCGTCAACAATGTTAAGTTTTTGCGTTTAGCAAAACTTATCAGCTTATATTTCATGATTGATTAATCCTATTGGATACATTGTTACCTATAATGTTCGGAAGCAGTCTGTTGATACTGAGGTCACAAGGTCAAACATCAAGGTGACCTTGATACAAACTCTGTTTTTTCAATGTTAGGTTTTTGCATTAAGCAAAACTTCTCGGCTTATGTTTCAGGATTGGTTAATCTTATTGAAATTAAACTTAGATACATTGTTACCTATAATGTTAGGAAGCAGCATGTTGACACTGAAGTCACAATGTCGAAGGTCAATGTCATTCTGACCTCTACAAAACTTTGTTTTTCAATGTTACATTTTTAGGCTTAGCAAATCTATCATGTTATATTTCGGAATTACTTAATCTCTAATGGAACGCAACTTAGATACATGGTTGCTTAAACCAAGAGCATACAGGATGGTGACATGGATGTCACCAGGTCAAAGGTCAAGACCATTCTAATACTGCTATTTGACCTTGATTAATCCTATTAGAACTAAAATTGAATACATGGTTACCTATAATGTTTGAAAGCAGCATGATAGCACGGAGGTCACAAGGTCAAAGGTCACTGCCACTGTGACAAACAGGAGACAGGCGAGACATTTAATTCCGCGGAATTCTTGTTTTAACATAAAGAATATACTTTTTCAGGGATTTGTCGGTGAAACGGTTAATGTGTATATTAGAATTGGTTTTTTTATTTATTAGCTTATGATGTTGTTTTGGTTGTTTCAGAGTCTGTATATATCAACACGGGATTACTTGCTCTTGGCAATGTGATCAGTGCTTTAGGAGATCCTAAGAAGAAATCCACACACATTCCTTACAGAGACGCTAAGATCACCAGATTACTCAAGGTGAGGCCAGCTCTCATTGTTCAGTCAAAGGAATGCGATCTGTCACTCAAGTATCCGACATCGTGATCAATTATGTCACTAGTTCGCTGACATCACAATCATCTAGTGACATATTATAACTTTGTTATGAAAATTGAAAAGTCTGTCAACTGTACAAATTGTATGCTTTTATGGATTTACAATTTAACAGTCATTCTGGGGGAGGGGGTTGGTGGGGTGGGGTAGTGCCAGTCAAATTAGATAAAAGATATTCATCAGTTTACCTGTATCTAGTTACAGTTATGATTACGTTCTCAGGTATCAGGGTCTTTTCCCGGTACCTGAAATAAATGGTGGGTATCACCCTGCTAGGTTGACCCCAGATGGTTCCATAGTGCATGCGCAGATCCCACCATCCTAAGGGTATACAACGGGTGCACAAGTTGTGCCCAGACCATTCAGACTTTGCTCTTCAAAGCGAAGACAAGCGTCAAGCAACAGAAGTTTATCCAAATAGTACTAAATGTTGTAATTAAGACTGTATCTAGTTACCTTGACATTTGGATTCTGGTAATTTAGTTATCACATATATATTAATCGATTCAAACACATGTACTTTGTGGGCAGAGATTAGCTAGAAATAGGCGGGGCATTGCTAGAAATGGATACCTCTATCGCTGTTGCAAGCCATCAGACAATAATTGCAGTGCAAAAAAGCTATTGACTTGCTGCATATTTTGAAAACAATTTGACTGAAAGTTGTTTGTGGCTTAGCCACCAACAACTTTCAGTCAAAATGTTTTTAAAATACCAGACTACACTAAACATGCCAGAATTGGGTTGACCTATAAGAAATTGTCATTATGCTATTATAAATACCGTCTGGCAGTTTGAGATTTCTAAACGCAATATGTGTGGCAACATACTAGCGAGATGTGAATTGAATTGACAATGTATGGATGCTTACCTCAACATTCTTTAGAACATTGTGCGTTAATGGAGGTAAATTTTTACATATGTATCATAATTCCAATGGGGGAATCCAGTTTTAGCTATACCCCACCCATCTTTCGTTAAGCTCCGCCCATACTTCGCCCGTGTTGTGATTGATCAATCCCTGAACTACCTGACTATAAATTTACAGATAACTATATTTTTAAACTGTGTCAGCAACAATGCCCGGGCAGATTAGTTTCAAAATATTCAACAGCATATTTATTAAATAGAAGACGCCCAATTCGTATAACAACACTTAGTCCATCATCAATTAAGCGTTCATGATGAAATTAACTATATCATTCATGACGTAATTGACTATGACACCATCCTACACGGCACATAGTTGATTACAACGTCATATGATTGACTGAGAAAACTGGATTTATGAAGTACTGTCACCTTGCAAAATCATTTTTCGTTTTTTGGATTTTTTATTCCCCCCCGTCTGGAAGATATAACGATCAGCATGTCCGTCCGTCCATCCGTCTCTCTATCCATCCATCTGTCCCCATCTTGTCAACGCAACTCCTCCTAGAGGTCTCATTGGATTAACTTAAAATTTTGTCCACATCATCAGTATCATGTGCAGATGTGCATATGCTTTTTTTCGCAACCGAAAAAATTGTTCATTAAAGAGTTATCCCCCTTTAAATATCTTAAAGCCGATACATAAACTGCATAGCCAATCATTTCTTGTCAACGCAACTCCTACAGTTTAGCTCCGATTCTTTTGAAATTTAGTAAGCGTTATCATTGCCACTTAAAGGTGTGCATGTGCTATCCGTATAACTGTATGTCCATCTGTGTGTCCAAAATGTATGTTTGTCCATCTGTCAGTCCATCCATCTCTGACAATCATTTCTTGTCAACGCAACTCCTACAGTTTAGCTCAGATTCTTTTGAAACTTGTTCAGTGTTATCATTACCATGTGAATGTGTGCATGTGCAATCCGTATACCTGTACATCCATCCATCTGTCCAAAATGTATGTACGTCCATCTGTCAGTCCATCTATCTGTGACAATTATTTCTTGTCAACGCAACTCCTCCTAGAGGTCTCAATGGATTAACTTAAAATTTTGTCCTCATTATCAGTATCATGTGCAGATGTGCATGTGCATTTTTCGTGGCCAAAAAATTATTCATTACAGCGTTATCACCCTTTAAATGTTTTAAAGCCGATGCATAAACTGCATTACACTTAGTGACAAAGGAATTTAGGTTTTAGAAGTTGCATTTTTCATTGATTAGTTTTTATACCCCGCCAAAAAATTTGGCGGGGTATTATGTAATGCCGCCGTCCATCCGGGCGGGCGGGTGGGCAGCAGCGTGGTTTCCGGATGATAACTCCATTACCATTTACTTCATGGAGTGGTTGGACTTGATCTTGGGAAGAAACCTTTCGAAATCGACGATGATCCAAAATCCAAGATAGCCACCAGCGGCCATGTTGAAAATTGGTTTCCGGATGATAACTCCGTTACCGTTTGGCAGATCGCATTGAAACTTCATAGGGTGGTTGGACTAGATCTGGGGAAGAAACCTATCGAAATCAATGATGATCCGAAATCCAAGATGGCCGCTAGCCACCGGCATCCATCTTGAAAATTGGTTTCCGGATGATAACTCTGTTACCGTTTATCGTATCGCCTTGAAACTTCATGGAGAGGTTAGACTAGGTCTGGGGAAGAACCCTATCAAAATTTACAATGATCCGAAATCCAAGATGGCCGCCAGCCACCGGTGGCTATCTTGAAAATTGCTTTCCGGATGATAACTCTGTTACTGTTTATCGCATCGTTTTGCAACTTCATAGAGTGGTTGAACTATGTCTGCAGAAGAAGCCTATCGAAATTGACAATGATACAAGATCCAAGATGGGTGCCAGCCACCGCTGGCCATATTGAAAATTGGTTTCCAGATGATAACTCCATTATCGTTTATCGGATCGCTTTTAAACTTCATTGGGTGGTTCGACTACCTCTGGTGAAGAAACCTATCTAGATTGACAATGATCCGAAATCCAAGATGGGTGCCAGCCACCGGTGGCCATCTTGAAAATTGGTTTCCGGACGATAACTCTGTTACCGTTTATCGGATCGCTTTGAAACTTCATAGAGTGGTTGGACTTGGTCTTCGGAAGAAACCTTTCGAAATTGACGATGATCCGAAATCCAAGATGGCCACCAGTTGCTGGCGTCCATCTTGAAAATTGGTTTCCGGATGATAACTCCGTTACCGTTTTGCAGATCGCATTGAAACTTCATGGAGTGGTTAGACTAGGTCTGGGGAAGAAACCTATCGAAATTGACGATGATCCGAAATCCAAGATGGCCACCAGTGGATGGCGGCCATCTTGAAAATTGGTTTCCGAATGATAACTTCGTTACCGTTTGTCAAATCGCATTGAAACTTCATAGGGTGGTTGGACTAGATCTGGGGAAGAAACCTATCGAAATCGATGATGATCCGAAATCCAAGATGGCCGCTAGCCACCGGCATCCATCTTGAAAATTGGTTTCCGGATGATAACTCTGTTACCGTTTATCGTATCGCTTTGAAACTTCATGGAGTGGTTAGACTAGGTCTGGGGAAGAAACCTATCAAAATTGACAATGATCCGAAATCCAAGATTGCCGCCAGCCACCGGTGGCTATCTTGAAAATTGGTTTCCGAATGATAACTTCATTACCATTTATCGGATCACTTCCTAGGGTCGTTGGAATATGTCTGGTGAAGAAACCTATCGAAATTTACGATAATCTGAAATCCAATATGGCCACCAGTCAGTAGCAGCCATCTTTTCCGGACGATAACTCCTTGACCATTTAGCGGATCGCTTTGACACTTAATAAGGATTACTGGTCTGAGCAAGAAATAAATATTTTCTAATAGCTGTCATTTATTAGTTTGTCATCATGGCGGGGGTATTATGCGCCATTTGCGGAGCTCTTGTTCTAAAATATCCTTTACAATTAACGTTACATGTATGTCCACTCTTGATGTATGTTTATCTGAAATGTTTGGATCCGACGGGATATGCCGTCTTCTGATGGCTCTTGTTTGATATTCACAATCACAAACAAAATTGTGGTATTCTAGTTTCTGAGATATCCAAAGATTCAGATTTTGATCTGATCTGGGTCTGAGTTTTTTATCCAGATCACAGCCAGAGTCGAGAAATTCTATTTACCTGTAAGACCATTCATTGTTCTACGATTTTGGGTGAAGTCAGATTGGCAGTTTTTGATATACAACTCCACACATGCACGCATGCACAACTAGACCTGGGATGCATTTTTATGCGCCCGCTTAAGCGGGGTCGTATTATGTGATGGCGCACGCCGTCCATCCATCTGTCCATGCGTCTGTCCATCATATATGCGAGCGTAAGCGGGGTGTCATTATGTGATGGCGCTCGCCATCAATCTGTCCGTGCATCCGTCCGTCTGTCTGATTTCTTGCCCGGACAGGATCTCGAAGAGTTTTGAACCTACACTAAAAGGTTTTTTCAGCAGATGTGTTAGGGATAGACGAAGTGTGGTGATTTCATTTTGGCAAAATCTGCCCATATTTGCCCGAGTTATCTCTGCTGAAAAGCTAAAATTATTGTCCAGACCAGATCTCGAAGAGTTTTGAACCTACACTAAAAGATTTTTGTCAGCAGATGTGTTATGGATAGGCGAAGTTAGAAATCGTTAGACGGAATTCAACCAAATTTGATATCTGAGTTACCAATTTGATTGCGGAGTGCAATGGGCCATTTAGATTTGGCGCTTCCCCCCCCCCCCCCCAGGTGGTGGGGGATGGGTCAAAAGTTCAAATTTTGGCCTGCAGAAATTGATTGTAATGCATCTCCTCTGAAACCGTTTTACAGAATTCAACCAAATTTGGTCAGTGGGTTATGCGTATCAATGTGGGGTATGAGCACATTTACATTTGGTCTCGCTCCAAGGGTTTGGGGCATGGGGGATCAAAGGTCATGCAATTGATTGTAATGCAACTCCTCTGAAATCTGGGGACAGAACTGAACCAAATTTGATATCGGAGTTGCCCATATCATTGAGGAATTGCAAGAGGCCATTTGGATGTGATTCCACCACCCCAGGGCATGGGAGAGGGGTCAAAGGGTCAAATTTTAACCTGCAGAAATTGATTTAACACATGTCCGAAACCATTACACAGAATTCAACCAAATTTGGTATGTGAGTTACCATATCAATCTGGAGTGGATAACCACACTTACATTTGGCCCTGCTCCCAGGGGTTGGGGATAGGGTCAAAAGGTCATGAAATTGATTGTAATGCAACTCCTCTGACACTGTTGGACGGAATTCAACCAAAGTTAGTATGTCAGTTACCCATATAAATGTTGAGTGGATGAGCACAATTATATGTGTAGGATGGGGTCAAAAGGTAATGAAATTGATTGTAATGCAACTCCTCTGACACTATTGCATGAAATTCAACCAAATTTGGTATGTGAGTGACCCATATGATTGCAGAGTGCAAAAGGACATTTACATTTGAACACGGGGATTTGCGATGACGTGTCATCAACCGATCAATCTAGTTTCTTTTAGAGACACTATTTAAAAAGATGTTCTCCAAAGCCACTTGGCTGTTTGATGTAAAACTCAAGAAACCCTGTATAGGGCAATAGCTGGACGAAGTTTATTTAAGAAAACCTGATTGGACAATTTTCTTAGTGGCCATCTTGGATGACCTCCTTTGACTGCAACAGTTTTTATTAAAATTAATCTTAACAACTTAGTTATATGTTTGGGTTGAAGACTAGAATATTAGATACTGATAATTCAGTGATGAGCAAGTTAGCCCATAACCCTTTAACACCTAAGCCAGTCAAAACACCTTCTGCAATGAGTTTGAAAATTTACCCCTGGAGTGGCTAGCTGGATAACTGAGCCAGTAATTCCAGTGGTAAATTGACCAGTGACCAAGTAACCTTTTTATCCTATGCTAGCTTTGTATCTCCCTTATTCAATCAAAGCTGCTGATCTTGAACTTATATCGTTCTGCATTCCCTAGACAGGTTTTCATCTCTATGAAATCATGCTAGCTTTAAAATCATACAAATTAATAAAAGTGATTTCAAATATATAAGTTTGAACCAAGATAACCAAATTGTGTTAAAATTATTCATCAAGATGTTAGCAATAGTGTTCAGTAAAGTAATAACTATCATCTGTATGGAATGAAATGGATGAAGAAAGTAGTACATTACAAGATAATTGCCCTGTAATTATACCTTCCTACATAACAAAGAAACCATTGAACAACCCCCCCCCCTCCCTCCTCTGTGAAATGGCTGGAATTGGAATTGATAAAATGAATTGATGTGGAAACGGAAATGGAATTGGAATTGATAAAATGGATTGATGTGGAATTGGAATTTATAAAAATGAATTGAGGTGGAATTGGAATTGATAAAATGAATTGAGATGGAATTGGAATTGATAAAATGGAATTTACCCCATCTCTGGTCAGAATCAATTACATCACGTGTAGGCTGACGTCACAATGAATTGCGTAATGAATGGCATATCTAGGTCCATCATGAACGCTTAATAGTCTGTCAGATGTACGAATTGTATGTCTTTACTATTTAATAAACACTCTGTTGAATATTTTAAAACTAAATCGACTGGTCATAGCCAGCAACAGCGCCGAGTCAAATTAGTTTCAAAATATTCAACCGCTTACCTGTATAGTTTTCTGGAAATTGAGATTCAGGTTTCGATCAATCCCAACATGGGCAAAGTTGGGCAGAGCTTAACTAGAGATGGATGGGGCATAGATAAATGTGATTCATCCATTGGTTAGGTATTTGACACTTTCAATCTGATGGGTTGACAGGGTCAATGATAATCATACATTGTTTTGCTTGAGACCAAAATAATGTGTGCATTTTGAACCTAAATTCCTTCACTCAGATTTAAATGCTCTTATTTTATGTCAAAATCGTCATAATCTTGTTTCTGCTTCGAATATTGATATTGCAGGTGAGCGATACAGGCCCCATTGGGCTTCTTGTTTCGTGTAATTTTATAATCATTAAATACATAAAAAAGTGAATAATGTTTTTTTAATATGGTTATATTTTCCATAATAATCAAGGGAGACAACTCTGATATTGAATCCATTTTGGGGTGATATAATCAAGGGAGATAATTAAGTGTTTTATGTGTACAAATTCAAAATGTTGAATAATGTTTTGAAAAATGGAAATGATTATAACAAATATGAAACGTGATACGATAATCACTCTGGTTAAGTGTAATTGCTATAAAATACAGAGAATTTATTGGGACATTTGTATAGATTCATCTAAACCTAGAATGCCTTTCTGTCACTGCATAGTACATCTTCAGTCGCAGAGAAAAAACTTGTTTGGATTATTTTGAAACATAATTATTACCAAAACCAATAGCTTCTGGCTATAGTTATTTTAACGTTGGGTTATATGGAAATTGGTTTTGATTATTTATCGCAATTTCAAGGTACATTGTAACTATACAGGTAAACTGTTGGCTATTTTGAAACTAATTTGGCTATAGTTATTAGCTCACCTGGCCTGAAAGGCCAAGTGGACTTATGCTGTGGCGACTGTCCGTCGTGTGTCTGTCCGTCCATCCGCTCGTCCATCAACTTTTTCTTTAAACAACTTCTTCCCAAGAACCACTGGGCCGATTTCAATTATATTTGGCAGGAAGCATCCTTAGGATGACCACCGGCCAAATTGGTCGATCAGTATCATTTGAACAAACTTGAATCCCAAGTTTGTTCAAATGATACCGATCGACCAATTTGGCCGGTGGTCATCTTGGATTTTGGCCGATTTTAGGAAACATCTTTAAATTTCTTCTTGGGATTGATGCAAAACTCATGAAATATGATCTAGGGCAAGAGCTGAACCAAGTTTGTTCAAGGGAACTTGATTGGTCAAATGGTTCGGTGGCCATCTTGGATGACCTAGTTTTCCCAAAAATGACTTCTCCCAAACCGCTGAATGGATCAGACTGAAATTTGGGAGATATGATTACGGACTAAGGGCCATTAAAGTTTGTTCAAGGGAAGTTGCTCCATTAAAAAACATGGCCACTGTGAGCCAATCAAAATGTAGGGTGTTTGGCGGACATATTGGATTTTTTTATTTGATGGATTTTGAGGCCAAAATTGGTTCTATAAATGTTTTTGGGTATTCTGAGCTCAAATTTGCAATTTTCAAAACTGTCAGATAAACGGTTTGGTGGCCATCTTGGATAATTTTCTCGTCAAAAGCTCCCAGGCTAAAGCAATGGGAAATTTTAAATGTCTTCTCAAGAACTACCAGGCCGATTTCAATTATATTTGGAAGGAAGCATCCTTAGGGCATAAGGATCCAAGTTTGTTCGAATGAACCCGATCAGGCAATTTGCCCAGGGGCCATTTTGGATTTCGGCCAATTTCAAAAAATGTCTTTAAAAATCTCCAAAACCATTTGGGGAATCTTCATCTAGGCCAAGAGGTAAGCCAAGTTTGTTCAAGAGGACTTGATTGACCAAATGGTTGGGCGACCATCTTGGATGACCTAGTTTTCACGAAAATAACTCCTCCAGAATCGCTGAAGGGATCAGGCCACGAAATTTGGGCCATTAAAATTTGTTCAAGGGAAGTTGATCCATCAAAAACACATGGGCGCCATGGGCCAATCAAAATGTTGAGTGTTTGGCGGCCATATTGCACTTGCAAGAATGTCCACAAACTCATTTAAAAGACTGTTAAACCACCCACCAACGATTTTTACAAAAATTGATGGTGCTTCAGGTGAGTGACACAGGCCCCTTGGGCCTCTTGTTCTAGAGGTGGGTTATAGGAAATTAGTTTTGATTATTTATCAAAAACTGTAATGTATTGAATTTTAATCAATTTTAATTTAATACAGTAGCTAAGATGAAGACTATAACAGTTAGTATAATAAGCACTATAAAATGAATTTATAGCGTTATTATATTACATTTTTCACAAAGCTTCTTATATCTCAACTATCGCGTGCTCACACTAGTTTGTAAAGGCACCCATTTCTAGCTAGGCCCCACCCATTTCTAGCTAAGCCCCACCCATTTCTAGCTAAGCCCCACCCACTTATAGCTAGGCTCCACCCACTTATAGCTAGGCTCCACCCATATTTTATGTGTTTTGTAATAGATTTAAAACCTGCGAACCCAGAATTCCCTGAATCGCAGTTTCAAGGTACATTATAACTATACAGGTAAGCTGTTGGATATTTTGAAACTAATTTGACTGCAGGTTTTGCTGCCTATGACATTATTATTAGCTCACCTGGCCTGAAAGGCCAAGTGAGCTTATGCCATGGCGGCCATCTGTCTGTCCGTTGTCCATCCATCTGTCTGTCAAATCGCTTCTTCTTAACAGTTTGACCGATTTCAACCAAATATGGCTGAAAGGATCCCATGGTAGTACCCTCCAGACAGTTTTTTCAGAATTTTGATTGATCAATGTTTTGGGTAGAAATCTTAGATTTTATTCAAAGTCTACCGGAAATAGTCAAAATGCTACTCCTCCATAGCTACTTGACATATTTCAGCCAAATTTGGCTAGATGGCTTCTATGGTGCTAAGCTATAGAAATTCTATTCAGAATTTTGATTGATCAATTTTTTGAGTGAAAATCTTAGTTTTTGTTAGAAATCTACCGGAAATGGTCAAAATACTACTACCCCATAGCTGCTTGACATATTTAAACCAAATTTGGCTAGATCGATTCTATGATGGTATGTATGCTCTAGAACTTATGAAAGATGTACCGGAAATTGTCAAATTGCTTCTTTTCCTTACCATTCTGAGCGATTTCAACCAAATTTGACTGAGAGGACCCTATTGTGATAGGTTCCAGCACTAACATTCTGAAAATTGTATCGGAAATTGTCAAAATGCTTCTTCTCCTTACCATTCTGAGTGATTTCAACCAAATTTGGTTGAAAGGATCCTGTGGTGATGGGCTCCAGAATTTCCATTTGGAAGGTTGATTCATAAATGTTTTGGGTGAAAATCTTAGATTTTATGAAAAATTTACCGGAAATGGTCAAAATGCTACTCCATAGCTGCTTGACATATTTCAACCAAATTTGGTTAGATGTATTCTATGGTGATAGGCTCCATAATTTTCATTCAGAATTTTGATTGGTCAATTTTTCCAGCGGCCATCTTGTTTAATGTAAAGAATCGTGTATATATATTTAAATGCAAATGTTTCAAATGCTAATGGTGCAGGTGAGCGTCACAGGCCCTCGGGCCTCTTGTATTAACTAATTAATGTGAGCGAGTCATAGTTGTGATACAGGTGAGACAGACAGATAGACTTATTCTAGTCGTGAGTCGCAAAAAGATCTCTGAATCAATATAGGGATCCATTTGTAGCTATGCCCCTCCAATTTGTAGCTATGTCCCACCCATTTGTAGCTAAACTGCGTCTGTGTTCTGTCTGTGATGCTTTCAACTGTGAATTATTATGATCCCATTTTCAATGTAACTATACAGCTAAGCTGTTGACTATTTTGAAACTAATTTGGCTGGGTGCTGTTGCTGCCTATGCATGAGAATTGAGAAGTCTGGACTATTTATGAGCAAACAAGGATTTTAGGTACATAAAGACTTCAGAATATTTTTGTAGACAATATTTAGCTACTTCAGACATTGCATTTACCAGTCATTATGCAAGACTAGGTTACGCTCCAATAATATCAGCACACAACAATATAGGCATTTTTATGACCATGATTATCATAAGCTGAATTAATCCTTATAATCCATGAACAAGATAGTCTTCATGCTATAAGGAATATTCATATGAATATTTTGAAACTAATTTGACTTATCCCAGTCAATTTTGTTTCAAAATATTTGTCATATTTCTGGTTTAATTGTCATGAAATTGAGACACTGGAATTGTAAGGGTTAAACCTTTACTGGTTAAGCTGGCCAAAACCGACCTCTGATATGGTCTTGTGGAATGTCCATTTACAGGCCAAGTGAATAAAAAACTTTGAAAGTTTACCTCTGAAATGACTGGTCATTCCAGTGATAAATTTTCACAAATTGTATTCTTTTGGCATGTAAATGGACATTCAATATGTAGATATATACATTTCTTTGACCAAATTTGGCAAGTAAAGAGTTAAAAGGTCATGTTCAGACTAAGCCCAGTAGGAAGTGTATTGTAGGATTATTAACTAACTGTTTCATTGTTCATTATTCAGTTCCTTAAAATAAAATGCCAACTGGGGATCATTTTGAAAACTGTTGCTCTCTATGACAATAACACCTTTCAGTAAAATCATTTTCAAAATAACCTTTGCTCCTTTCTTCCTTTGATGTTATCCAATAAGATCCTGAATGCTACTACAGCATAATAAGGGTTAGACAGTTATGTATATATGCATTCTACAATTATATCCCTTTTCATTCTGATTTCATAAATGGAAATACATTTTCAATACTTTTGCAAAAATAATTATGATCCACTTTATTATTTTAAGACATTGAATAAAATCCATCTGTTATTTTATTTTCAAAATAATCAGGATGGTCTTCACTTTAGTCATAACTTATAGCATTAACCCGTAAACCTGAAAGACCAAATCTTTATGATATATCAGTTGCAATGTAAATAAAATTATGTTGAATATTTTGAAACAAATTTCACTTCAACAGCTTACCTGTGTGGTTGCCTTGAAATTGAGATTCTATGACTCTAGCATTCAAAGGGTTAGCCCGTAGCACACTGATGTCAATATTCTATCTTTTATGGTGTCAATAGTAGCAAAAAAACTGGTGTACATTTTTCAGCAATTTTGGTGGACGATGTTGCTGTCTATGACAGCAACATCTTCCACCAAATTTGTTGAAAAATGTACACCAGTACATCTTTTAATTTAATTTTTAAATTCTTTAATTTGAAAACCAGAGCGGTAAGGGTTAAATGGGATTAATTTGGATCAGACTTGTAGATTTGCGTAATACTTGAACCGGTAAATGGGGATTATTTTCTATTGTAAATACATTTCAAATATTATTTATTGATTAAGGCTATAACATATGGCAATACTTATTCTATTTAGTCAGGGTAAGTGAGTTTGTCACACCAATTTATAGAAACATTTTTGTTGTATATTAGTGACTGATATATATATCATTTATTGACACGGCATAAATATCAGCCTTTCATGTGAGTCTCTATTAGCAGTGTTTTGTTGTTAACGCATTTTCATTATGCAGACATCAGTGGATAGTATTTACTACTAATTACGGACTACTAAGTACTAACTAACCGCTGCTGCTGCTGCTACTACTACTACTACTACTACTACTACTACTACTACTACTACTACTACTACTACTACTACTACTACTACTACTACTACTACCGCCGCCGCCGCCGCCTACTACTACTACCTTTCTACTGGTGCTGCTGCGTACACAGATTGGGCAGTTACATCCGGTACCAACAGTACACAAACCACTTCTCTAGCTGATCAGCTCAGTTGCAGGGACAACATAGGGTATCTATACAGGTGCTCTTACTTGTGGGTGGTCTCCCTGAGCCTTTGAAAATAGAAGATATTGGAGCAACCTGGCATGCACACTCAAAGCTGGATGTCTGCAGCTCTGATACTATGGCTGTACCGGATAAATGAACCTGGATACAAATCGGAACAAATTCGCGATCCACGCATATCTCGGAAAGTACTGGTCCAATTTGGCTCAAATCTGACCGCAGGTAAGGGTGTGAGCGTATAATAGGATGCCACAGCTCCACAACTTTGGTCATAATCCAAACAAATACAGAAAATCCAAAAATGTTTTTTAATGTGAAAACACTGTAGGGCATGTGTCTGCGATCTCTGATAGCTGTTGTTGTATTTGTCAGGATTCCCTTGGTGGCAATGCTAAAACCCTAATGATTTGCTGTGTTAGTCCTGCTGCATCGAGCTTTGATGAGACGCTTAACTCACTCAAATATGCTAACCGGGTAAGTTACACTGTCTTTTGATTAAGCTATTAAGACTCGGGGCCAGCCTGAAAGCCAACATCTGCAGTGGTCTTGAAAAATGTCCATTTACAGACCAATCGAAGACTACTTTTTAAAAATTTACCACTGCAATGACTGGCTTGGTAACTGAGCCTGTCATTCCCGCGGTAAATTTAAAAAAAAATGTTTTTTTACCTATTCGAGATTTTCTGTGAGAATTTTGAACAAATTTTAGTGTTAAAACATTAAGGTTCCTCTACACATATATATCTACTGTTAACTACTTTTAACTTTCTTGAGGAGTCATCTGACATTTTGGAGGTGGCAGTGAATAGATTGTGTGGGGTGAGGGTGAGTAGGGTGTGTGTGCGTGCATGCGTGATCTTGTGCATCTGTGCACATGCGTGCGTGGGTGGGTGGGTCTGGGCACAAAAGTCAGACATGCAGTAATTTATTTACGAGTCTTTGCCCTTGTATAGCAGAGTCTTCAATGGAGGAATCTGATCTGTCACTCTAACATCTGATGTCAAGTATCTGACGTTGTAATCAAAATATGTCTCTTGTTAGCTGACGTCACAATCAAATTACATCGGTCCATCGCAAAAATTGCAAAGGTCCATCATGAAAGTGTCTTTATTTGGTGAATTTACAATTTAATAAACATTAAATGTTATGAAACTAATTTGACTAGGAGATGTTGCTGCCATATGGCAGCAATAGCTCCAAGTCAAATTAATTTTTAAATATTCAACAGCTTACCTGTATGTAGTTAGCTTGAAATTTGCATTCTGAAAATTTCAAAGTATTAAAATCAATTCAGATGCACGTAGAAAGTTGGTGAAGCAAAGCTAGTAATGGAAGTGGCATAGCTAGAAATGGGCTGGGAATAGCTAGAAATGAGTGGGGAATGGCTAGAAATGTGTGGGGAATAGCTAGAAATGGGTGGGGAATAGCTCGAAATGGGTGGCGAGTAGCTAGAAATGGGTGGTGAATAGCTAGGAATGGGTGGGGAATAGTTAGAAATGGGTGGTGAATAGCTAGGAATGGGTGGCGAGTAGCTAGAAATGGGTGGTGAATAGCTAGGAATGGGTGGCGAGTAGCTAGAAATGGGTGGTGAATAGCTAGGAATGGGTGGGGAATAGTTAGAAATTGGAGGGGAATAGCTAGAAATGGGTGGCGAAAAGCTAGAAATGGGTGTGGAATGGCTAGAAATTGGTGGTGAATAGCTAGAAATGGGTGGGGATTAGCTAGAAATGGGTGGGGCATAGCTAGTAATTGGCAGGGAATAGCTAGTAATGGGTGGGGAATAGTTAGAAATGGGTGTGGAATGGCTAGAAATGGGTAGTGAATAGCTAGAAATGGGTGGGGAATAGCTAGAAATGGGAACGGCATAGCCAGTAATTGGCGGGGAATAGTTAGAAATGTGGGGCGAATAGCTAGAAATAGGCGGCGAATATCTAGAAATAGCTCGCTCTATTTACATTAACAACATAGGTTTTCCCCATGGTGTGTTTCTATTTCCATTCCCGAATGTACTGGGTTTCAATAAAGGGAATTACACAAATTGCCTGTCTGGATAATAACAGAACCAATCTTCAAACATCGCTTGGCATCTTGAGGAAAGTTACTGAATGATTAGTCAGCAAACTTGGCCTGCAGGTTACACATGCTGTTCCGTCAAACATGGAGGTCACCAGTTCACAAGGTCAATGGTCAAGGTGAGGGTCACCCAAATGTGGAAGCTACCCTCACAGACCTTGGTCTGCCGATTACCCAGATAAACTAGACACAATTTGGGGTTCAAAAGGTGATCGGTGAAGGTTATTGTGGCATAATAGTGGTGAGTTGTCATAAGAAAGCTGATAATGGCAGTGTGAAATGGGGGTGGGGCCAAAGATCAATAATCTCTTTATTATTGTTATTCATATTTTAGGCTCGGAATATCAAGAACAAGCCCGTGGTCAATCGCGATGTACAGTC
This sequence comes from Chaetoderma sp. LZ-2023a, assembly GCA_034401795.1. NCBI lineage: Eukaryota > Metazoa > Mollusca > Caudofoveata > Chaetodermatida > Chaetodermatidae > Chaetoderma > Chaetoderma sp. LZ-2023a. Next base: position 156,189,178 of record CM067370.1, on the reverse strand, counting down.
AATACGATTTGAGGAGATGCAGACGGAAATTAAGGTGAGAACCTCTAGATAATGGACTTTTCTATTTTTATGCGCTCGCGCAAAGCGGGGTCGTATTATGTGATGGCGCTCGCCGTCCGTCCAGCCATCATCTGTCCGTCCATCTGATTTGTTGTCCGGTCCAGATCTTGAAGAGTTTTGAACCTACACTAACAATTTTTTCAGCAGATGTATTAGGGTTAGACGAAGTGTTATGATTTCATTTCGGTAAAATCCACCCATATTTGCCCGAGCTGTCTCCCCTGAAAAGCTAAAATTTGTCAAATTTTCTTGTCCGGGACATATCTCGAAGAGTTTTGAACCTACACTCACAATTCTTTTTTCAGCAAATGTGTTAGTGATGAATGAAGTGTCATGATTTCATTTCAGCAAAATCTGCCCATATTCGCTAGAGTTATCTCCCTTGAAAACTAAAATTTGTCAAAATTTTCTTGTCTGGTCCAGATCTCGAAGAGTTTTGAACCTACACTCACAATTTTTGTTTCAGCAGATGTTTTAGGGATAGACAAAGTATCATAATTTTGTTTCGACAAAATCTGCCAATGTTATCTCCCGTGAAAGATTAAAATTCATCAAAATTGTCTTGTTAGTTATATGCCCCGACAATCTCTAGCCAATCTCCGCCCACACCTCGCTCATGTTGGGATCAATTGATCTCTGAACTCCCTGACTATCAATTTCCAGAAAACTATACAGGTAAACTATTGACTATTTTGGAACTTATTTGACTGGGTACTGTAGGCGAGACATACAATTCGTACAGCGTGTCGGACTATTAAGAGTTAAATACGGGCCAAATAGAATCATTTATGACGTAATGATTATGATGTCATCCTACATGCCGCTTAGCGGATTATGACATCATATGACATCAGATGATAGATGGATACGCTGGAAAGGTGAATTGTGACAGAATACTTACACCTTGGCTCACTGAATGATAATTTGCATACCGTACAGCTCATGAATAAGCCAACATATTTCCAAGACAATAAATGTTAGTAGCGTACAATTTTGAATACGATGTAAGAAATATTCTGTTGAATATTTTGAACTTTATTTGATTGGAAGCCATTGCTTCCAATTAAATTAATTCCAAAATATCCAACAGTATGTTTTACCTTGTTTTGGGTACATTTAAAGTTATTTCTAAGCTATGCAGTAAAGTATAAAGACACATGAAAGACAAATGTGGCAAAGCGACATTCACTCACCAAAAACATTTGGATTTTCTTGCTCAATCTTAACCATTAACGTGTTAAAATATAATTAATATTTTTAAATTATGACCAATTCTTTACAATTTAAGAAATGCAGTGCAGTGGTTCAATATTTACCATCACCCTGTCTTGGAATGACAGTATTACATTTTGATCTGTCCATCCAGGCCTGTTTTTATCCCCATCCAATCCGCCCCCTACCCCCACAAATGCCCCCCCCCCCCATGTCATCTCACAGCATTCCCTCCATCTGTCCACCTGGCTGTCTGTCCATTTCTTATCAACGCAACTCCTCTTAGAGTCCCCTCCCCCCCCCACCCCACCCCCACAAAAATAAATAAAAATAGAAATTCTGGGTTTTCAGAGCATAACTTCAGAATGCCTGCACAAATTTATACCAGAATGCATCGCGCATACCACTTCTAGTTGGTAACGGTGATAGCCGACGTGCAAACAGCATTACTTTACTATTGGAATTAGATACAACGCACTTTAAGCAGTTTATATGAAGAACTAATTTCATAATATTATTCAAGTCATACATCATTGGAAAGCTAAGCCAATTTTCTATACATTTCTGTATTCATTTTTATGGTTTCGTAAAATTCAATACAATTGATTGTAATTTTAAAATAGCCCCTATAGTCCACTTTAATGAATCTAGGTATAATGGTGTATTTTATATACGCAAATAACCCAGTGAAAATTGTACAAAAATTTCAAAAATAATACATTAATGTTTAGGCAATTGAATGCGCTTCCCAAGGATGTATGATGTAAATAATATAGTGATTTTAGTTTATCATAGGAATGGTTTAAATTGCGGTGTATTTTAGTACAATAATAACTCAATGAGGGCCACCTGCTTGTTAGCAGCGTTACCAGCCAGCAGTTCTACTCTGAGCATGGATTTAGAGGAATTCCGGCGTAATGACATCAATGTGGGAAAGGTGTATTCCGAGTGATAACGATTTGGCTGCGAAAAATGGCTAAATGGAAAGAATGTTGAAATTAATACCTTAAAATTCCAGCTTTATGTTTTTGCTAGATAGGGAAATTAAGTTAGGTGGGTTTGTAAAACAAAAAATTTAATTTGTGTGTTCTAAGAAGACAAACTATGGCAAGTTGTTTGTTTTATAGGCAATATAAGGTTTAATAACAACAGATTCCAGTCAAATTAGTTTCAAAATATTCTACATCTGGTACTTACTGGTATGCTCGAATGTGTGATATTATGATTTGAAGCTTGAGCAGTTATAAAAATAATTGATTTATGCTGTTGTGTTGTGCTATAAATGTATGTTTTCTGGATAATCATCTGTCACTGTTCAAATTTTAGGCTTTGCGGAGCGAGTTAGCGAGACAAAACACATCAGTTCTTGGAACTTTGGGTCGTGAATATACAATGGAGAAAGCTATACATGATGCAAGTCACATTAAAACACTTGAGGACCAGGTTATTAGGTGAGTAGTAGGGGTAAATATCCACCTTCAGTTTTTACCATCCACCCCCTCAGCAGTTATTACTATCCACCCCCTCTGCAGTTATTACTATCCACCCCCTCAGCAGTTATTACTATCCACCCCCTCAGCAGTTATTACTATCCACCCCCTCTGCAGTTATTACCATCCACCCCTTCAGATCTGTGTGCCTGGCTGGGTGCCTGGCATGGCACATGGCTGTGTGCCTGTCTTGCTGTCTGTCTGTCTCTCTGCGTGTCTGAAGCTGTATCTCAAAAAACTGCTGATCCGCTTTGACATCCAATCTGAACATAACAAAGGAGCTTTCTGCACAAGAGATTTCCAGACTGGTCGTACCGTATTTCGCTTAATTGTAGCCTATGCTCTAATAGAAGCCCACCCCCTAGCTTTGACATATGAGCTCCAATGATTTCTTGGCAGTTTCAAAACGCCAAAACTCTGTATTAGAAGCCCACCCCCTAACTCAGCAGATTGTATAGGAAAATTTTTTTTATGAGCAAATTTGTAAGAATTTAGTGTGTATAATAATAACAATCGTCCACACCGATCTCTGCCCTGATACATTTCCGGCCCCTCTAGAAGTCAATACAGGCCTCGGATTTGTAAATCTCGACCACCTACTAGATTAATATTAATAGTAGGCCACGTATGTTCAAGATATAATAAAGTTTATTCCACACTTTTCTAGTCAAAATGCGCGTAAAACAGTCTTGATAAATACCTTCCTTATAAATATATTTTAGGACCAAATTTATGTACCAAACAAGCAGAGGAGAAAATGTGCATCAATTTTGTAATGCCGATCAACATTAAATGATCCAAATTGAATTATTACGAATGACAATATAGCCGGCTTCTTAAGTTCAGGGAATATTTTGAGCGGTATCGCATCGCAAAATGCAATGCAAATGAGTACCTGTTGCTACACATTCACAACTTCACATAGCTATTTGCTGCGATACATAATTTTGATGTAAAATTCAGTCAATTCACTTAATTTTGAAATATTTTTGATAAAGTCGCTAAAAGTTGCAAAACGCATGTCAAATTTAGTAAGGAAGCGAGATGCGTATGCGTTGGAGACTGATTTCGGATATAGTCCATAGACATATATAGTTATGGAGCGCATATCTTCAAACCTTCCTTCACTATGGGACAAATGACCGCCGGTGATGCGAGTTTAGTAAGCGCTCTATAGATCAAAATTCTAAAAGCTAGCGATGCATGCATGCGTTAGCGGCTTCCTTCTTCTGGTATAATAATAAACTGTTACAGACTTCAGTTTTGAGTTTGACCCCAGTCGGAAACTCGCAATATGTATCATGGGGTATTCACGGTCGTCGACATATTGCTCGTAACAGACTCTCTTGTAAATCTAAATTCTCATAGGGTGGGGGGGGGTATGGCTATTGATCATGCCTCGTCATTAGTTAGCATTACGATAAACTTTAAAAATACAAGTTTATCTAGGCTGATTCTGGTCGATTTAGAAAATGTTTGTCTTGGAAACTGAGTTATATCATCGGGAATGCTAAACTCCTGTTAGCGCATCCCCAAATCAAGGCCGACACAGTATAGTTAGCCATGCTACGGCGGCGTCTCGCTCTTGATTCGCGCAAGCAACAGATTTAGAATGGCATGTCGCCAAGATCGACGCATGCGTGAAAGTGTTCTCGAGTACTCTTCTCCAAAGTCGGGAACACTTTCTTGCAAGATTATTGGTTAATAAATATGACTATATAGAAAGCAACCAATGAATCGCAAGGAAACTACCAACAGTAAAGAAAATAAACAATGTTTTATGTGGTAATTTTATGAATGATGTAGTAGTATCTGTATATATAGCATTCGTAGTATTCGTAGTAAAACTAGTAACACGGTAGACCGATTGATACACGCTGATCACAGTAAAACTTTTTATCATTCACTATTTAAGCCAGAGAAAACAACCATTAGTAATTTTTAAATAAGGCATAGTATCGCAGAAACTCAATTTCATTTTAATAAGCTGTTGAATATGTTGCAAGTTTTTAAGGGGGACGTGTTGCTCACAGCTGCCATAGACTACAACAGCTTCCAGTTAAGCACTAACACTATTCAGCCTTTTTTCATTGTATTGAATGATGTGTACTTTGTTTAGCCTACCAGTTGAAAGGGATATGTGATGTAGGTTGGTAAGTTACAAAATATATGTTAAACCTAGTCAATGAAATCACAGTATTCATGGGAGGTACATTATTGGGTTTTTAAAAAATAATTTGACTGGAATATGTTGCTGCCTTAAGCAGCAACAGCTTCCAATCAATGTAATTGCCAAATCTGCCAATACGTATTATTTTAGGTTTCTTATACTCCCCGACCTTGGCCAGAGCCAGTACACGCATATTCTGAATCTGTGTTATACTGACAAATAACAATACTGGCTACTGTAGACCTGAAGACTGATACACTATCCTCAATAACAGTCTCAGAAGTCCAATATTAATTATTCAACCATCTGTTCATTTCAGATTTGTGCAATTTGTGTAAACTACGTGTCGCATATTACACGCCTTATGTACTACTAATTCTTTAGACAGACTACTGATTTGCCAAGTCTGGTAGTCCTTCATCCCCATTGGAACACCAACCAGTTTCAACAGAGTTTGTTTGCTATGCAAGTGCTATGAACTGCTATGCATTATTCGATTTGTTTAGCAGTTACTGCTATGCAATTTTTTTCAAACAAAATATTCCCTGAAGTTGGCAGGCCAGTGGCTCTTTTGGGATGGAAGGCGCTGTGTTCTCGTGAGATATTATATGCTAACGGGAGTTTATCAAACGGGTACCCGTTATTAAGATCAGTGTAATACTCAATTCCTATTGCGCAATGATAATATATAGAAATTCCCCAGTTCCGAGTCCCTGATTCCAGAATATTTATATCTGAGTGCTCGCCCTAAAATAAACTCTTCAATTGAAGGCGAATCACGTGATTTGTATTTTTTCGCGACACCATTTTATATGAAATTGTGGATTAATTTTGATGTAATAAATTACCTTTATTAAAGGATACGCAATATTTAGGCGCTGAAATCAAATAATTTCACTTCCCCGGTGATGTTTTGAGGTATACATTAAACATAGGCGTATGCGGTAGGAATTTTTGCGGGAGAAAGTGCGTTGAGTTTCCGTGGTTTCAGTTTTAGAAAACATTTTTTGGAAAACTCTGTAATATAAATTTCTCAGAGATGTTGGGTTGGAAATTGAACACCTCTTGTCCAAATAGAAGCCTAGGCTTCAATTAAGCGAAATACAGTAATCCGGATAAAAAAAACTTGGATTCCAATTCGATCAAATTCTGGATCTGTAGATGTCTACATTGATCCATTGTGTGGGTGGGGTGGAGTTATGGTGGTGGTGGTGTGGGGGGGGTATTGTTGTTGCTGTGACGGGCTTGGTGATTGTGATTCTTGGATCACTTGGGTTTTGATGGGAGAAGTTTCACTGAAATATGATGTTAATGTGCCTAATATTTATTTGTTCTCAGATTGGAGGCTGATTGCATGCACTATCGGACCATTGTAGAGAGTGCATATAAGCAACTACTCGAGGTCCAGTCACGCGACGTACTTTCTACCAGTCAAAATCATCGCCTTAAAGACTGGCTAGATCTTTTAGAGGAGGTAAATTAAAACCTAGAACATGTACAGGCAAACTGTTTTAAATATTCACGTTAGGATGACCACTAAGTTAGCACTAAACCTTGTTATCACAAGGCAGTAGCTAGTGGAGTATAGCAATCTATTTCTAGCTATGCCCTGCCCTATTCTAGCTAAGCTTTTGTCGACTTTGTATGTATGTTGAAATCGATTTATGTACTTTGAAACCTGAATTACCAGAATCTCAGTACCAGAGTAACTATGCAAGTAAGCTGTTGAATACTATGAAATGAATTTGACTGGGGGCTGTTGCTGCCTGTGAATATCAACAGAATATCACTTAAACTACAAATCCATCAAAGACATAGAATTCGTACTCTTGACAAATTTTTCTAGCTTTATAACAGGCTTATAATATGTCATTATGATAGTGACATCAGCCTACATGTTTGTTTATGATGTCATACACTTGAGTGACAGATGATATCCCTCAAGTTTGAGGGCACAAGAGGGGTCTCTTTCACTCAGTTATCTTAACCATGTAATGATCAAGCTGACCAAAGAAGGCTTCTACAGTGCTTTTGACGAATGCCCATTTGCAGCCCAAGGAAAAATAATTTTTGAAAATTTACCAGTTGAATAACTGGCTCAATAAATTGAGCCATTCCAGTGGTAAATTAAAAAAAAAATTTCTTGGCCTGCAAATGTACATCCCTCAGGATCACTGCAGAAGCTCTTTATGGCCGACTTGACCATTAAAGAGTACAAAAGCATTTGATGATTTATGGTACTGCAACTATATTTTCATATAAGGGAAATGTAGTATGACTTGATTCTTGATAAGTAGAGGGGGGGGGGGCGGTCTTTTGTTCTTTGAATATCCGAGAGGTTAATATTGTTGTCTGTTTTAGTTTAAGAACACCGTACCACACACATTGAATAAAGAACAATGGGAGAGTCAAACTATTACTGACTTACAGTGTGAACTCAAAAAGGTAAGCATCATTGGTTAACAGGTATCTGTTTTAAGAAAAGCTTTACTAACTTGCCTAACCTCTTCATATAAGACGTTACTGGTCACATATGTCCTGGGCAATAACTCTTGATCATCTGTTACTTGATGTATTTTGACAGCAAAAGTGGCGATATTTAGGTTTTGGTGGCTGCTATTGTGTTTTGAGGCCTTCCATTAAGATTAATCAATCAGAATGTTCAAACAAAGCTGATTGGTCGGTGATCATCTTGTATTTTCTGCTATATATAGAAACACATTTAACCCTTTCATGTCTAAGCAGGCCCAAACCATCCTCTGTAGTGGTCTTGAGGAATGCCCATCTGATTTGCAGACCAAAAGAAAACTTTTTGAGAATTTACCACTGGAATAACTGGCTCGGTTACCAAGCCAGTCATTCCAGTGGTAAATTCTTAAAAATAGTCTTCCCATGGCCTGCGAATGGACATTCAATAAAGATGCTGTGATTTTCTTGACTAAATTTAGTCATTAAAGGGTTAAATTTCTCTAATACTGCATGGCCAATTGACATAAAAATGAAGAAAATATCTCATTCAGGTTCCATGCTCAATACTGATGTTGCAGGTGAACAATACAAGCTCCTTGGGCAGGTTGATTCATATACGTTTGTGTGTCCGTGCGTGCGTGTGTGCGTGCGTGCGTGTGTGCTAATGCTGAAAGCTGTTGGTACTTAGTAATGCTTTTCTAACCAACAGCTTCTCTTCCTTCCACATATGCTACACTGGAGTGGTGTTTATATTTAGATCGCATGAAACTCACCCTTATATTTAAATCTCACTTCGTTAATTGATCAGTGCCGTGGTGACCTGAGGAGCGATGAGGAGATTTTTGCAGAGAAAAACAAGACATTGGACCTGCTTAAGATGCAAATCGAGGAAATGGTAGGTATATAATAATGTTGATATCGGTAATAAATAACATTACTATCTGAATAATACTGATAGTAATAATAATAATTTGCCCAAGCCTAAACATTTATAAACCCTCATAACGCAGGATTATAGGATCTGCTAGAATGAATCCAATATTTATGGGTAATTTCCCTATGCAAATTGCATCCTTTACCAGTCTAACAAATTCAACATAAATTATATTTCTGTTGAATACTTTGAAATTAATTTGATTGGAAGCTGTTGCTACCCGTGAAGATAAAGCGAAGTCCTTAGATAGGACTGGAGGGAGCCGATGTGTCACTCAAGTATCTGACGCCATAGTCAAAGACGTCACTTGTTAGCTGGAATCATAATCAAAATGATGTAGCTCTGTCTCAAGAGTGGGCAAAGTCTGTCACGAAAGTCTCAATTGTATGTCTTTGGTGAATTTATAATGTAATAAACATTTTATTGAATATTTTAAAACCAGTTTGGCTGGGATAGGCAGTAACAGTTCCCAGTCAAATTAGTTTCAAAATATTCAACAGTGTTCCCTATATAGTTAGCTTGAGATTTAGAGCCTGTGAATTCCAGTTTACACGTTTTAAACCGAATTGAGTAGATAGAAAAAGGTGGGAAGAGCTAAGCAAGAAATGGATGGCACTGTTGTAAAGATCATTATGTACCTGTTTATAACATTGATGAATATACGGTTACTAGCATCATTAACAGTCTGACTGCTGCAAGCCACCAAACAATAATTTCAATTGACAATAACTCTGGACTTGCTGAATATTTTGAAAACAATTTGACTGAAAGTTGTTGGTGGCTTAGCCACCAACAACTTTCAGTCAAATTGTTATCAAAATATTGAGCAGGTCCACAGTTAAACCCCATAGACACAGTAGTCTGTAGAAATCCAGCAGGCAGACAGTTAAAGGACTAATTCAGTCTTTCAACAGCATCTGAGATTTAATACAAATTATGATTCTGTTTTAGGAGCAGGATGCGCTCATGAGTAAGAGACAGCTGGAGGAATCTGAGTATCAGCGAGTCCTCCAAGAGCAACAGCTTTTACAGCAACAGCTTAAGATGGATGACTTGGAAAATTTGCTCAAGGTTTGTGTCAGATGCGACGATATTTCGTATAAATTACGTTCAATTTAGTTTTCTAGTATGTTAGTCTAGATAACAATACTTTTAATCTAGAAATCTGCTGTCCTCATTTCAATCATACAAGCAAGTTGTTAAATATTTTGAAATCAATTTAACTGGGGGAAGTTTGCTGCCTATGGCAAATTAAATTCAATATATTCGACAAAATATTTTGTACATTATCAAAAATGTGTTGTATTTTGCATGTAGGGATTCTTTCTGATGAAATTTGGTTCATTTGATACTCTCATATCATGATTGTGAACCCATCCATTTCTGAATTTACGAAAACCAGATTTCTAATTCTACTGAAAATTAGAAACCCCTAAAAAGCGTATATGAGTATTGGGTTTTTGCACAAAAGTACCTACAAAATTGAGCATGGGATCCACATGACTCACAGTTGTGAGTTAATGAGACCTAATTTTAACTTTGAGAAAAACTGCATGGGACCGTCATATTTCAGGTTGCCCCCCCCCCCCCCCCTCCGGATTTCAGATTGAGACGCCCAGGTTTCAAGGGGGTGTGGTCCATGGAATGCCCAACATTTAGATACCACGGGAAACACTACAGTATATATACACCTGTGCAAAAGTTAAGCACCAGCAAAAACAATAGAACGTAGAAACATGATGGTACAACTAGGCTGCCATACTTTTTGTCCCCGTGTTAGCTGACATAATTCCAAGTACGAAATGCACATGCATGCATGACTTCACGCCGCTTGATGTCCGTGCGTGGCGGGAAACAGCACACGTGTTCAGTTATGTAAAAGTCCAGTTTGAGGTGTAGAACATTACATACAGATTTAGGCGACAAGATTAGGAATTTTGTGTTCATGACCGTGGTTTATTTGTACAGAGAGAATTAGCTCTTGATTGTGAACCGCTATGGCAAGACGAAGGTTAAGTGATCGTGTGAAATGGCAAATCATAGGCATGCATACCACTGGTATGTCATGCAGAGAGATTGGCAGACAGCTGAACATTAACCATACTGTAATCAGTCGTTTGATTGCAAAACATGGGCAAACTAACGAGGTGAAGGACAGGCCTAGATCTGGAAGACCGAAGAAGACTACTGCCCGTGATGATCGAGCCCTAGTACGCCTTGTTAGGAGATCTCCATTCACCAACAGCAGAGTGCTCAGCCAGCAATGGGAAACGCGCAATAGAGTGTCAATGTCTACCATCAAAAGGAGACTGTATGCTGCTGGCATGAAAGCTAGGAGACCTGTCAGACGTCCTCTCCTCACTGCACACCACAAAGAGGAGCGTCTGAGGTGGTGCAACGAAAGAAGACACTGGAACATGAGATCCTGGAGACGGGTACACTGGTCCGATGAAAGTCGGTTCCTGCTTCATGCTACAGATGTTCGAACTCGTGTATGGAGGTCCAGACGCACGGTGTACGACCAACGTAACATCATGGAAGAAGTTCCATTTGGTGGAGGTTCCGTTATGATATGGGGGTGCATCTCATTTGATTGTAAGCTGGATCTGTTGACTGTACCTGGAACACTAAATGGACAAAGATATCAAGATTCCATACTGGATAGAGTTGTGGTCCCTCATTTTGTAAATCATGCACCTGGAACCCACCCTATATTCATGGATGACAACGCCCGACCACATCGTGCTAGAGCTGTGCATGAATACCTCCGCCAGAATGCCATCGAAACCCTACCATGGCCAGCAAGGAGCCCTGACATGAACCCTATTGAGCATATCTGGGACATTCTGGGAGACATGGTGAGAAGGAGGGATCCTCCTGTGCAGAACCTACAGGAATTAACAGACGCACTCCATCTTGAATGGCAACGAATACCACAATGGCGTATCAGTCAGTTGGTGACCAGCATGAGACGTCGTGTCCAGGCCGTCATCCAGGCACAAGGTGGATATACCCAGTATTAATAATGACAGTCTCAAACTCGTGCACAGATGTTAAACTTCGTTTTCAGACACCATTAATGACAATCTAGCCACGTGTGTCAACTGTAGGGCAATAGTTGTCAGTTGTGTCAACGTAACCATATTCAGGCCTCGTTTTCAAGTTCAAACAAAAACATACAGTGTTTCCCCACCATCATAATCAGCATTCCTCTAGTTGCATTATTACCTCTTGCACTAAGATGGATGGGTACATAAATGTTTATGCTATTGCTTTCTTCATAGCACATGAATATACCCTCGCATGTGCGTAAAAATAGGGTGGTGCTTAACTTTTCACTTCAAGAGTATACTTACCTCCCTAATACTTTTGATATTGCTAAATATTGGCTTTCACTCAATAAACACTCAGATTTAAAACAGTTAGGTGCCCCTACTGGGCAGGGAGTCAGAGCGTAGTCTGGCGGATGCCAGCCCCACCACTGCGCATGCGCAGACTAGCACTTCCTCTTTGCTAGATTATTGGCAAAGAGAACACACATGTCTTTTTGAGTCATAAGCTTTTCTCGCTCTTAAACTGTTATTTTGTGTATATTTTGGAGTGATAGTGTCTGATTTGTATGGCAGGAGGGAACACTTCGCCACAGGAGGACTTAGGACCTTTAAATCAGGTGACTTCTAGTAAAATTAGCGAGTTTTCTTCCCGGTGTATTGTGTTTCCGGGACTCGCGTTTACCGTGATAAGCGCCTTAGTTAGTTGGTTTAGGTCAACTCGGTGCTACCTAGGACTAATTTCTCTTTCTGTTTATGTCCACAGGTCTGTATGACGCTAGGTGGTGACATCACAGTTGCTGAGAGTTAGTTTTCTCTCCACCATGGTTCCATTTCCTACTAACACTGTTAGGTTATCTAACCAAAAGAAAAATATGTCCAGTGAGTTGGAGGCCTAGTATAAAGGTCTTCTCACTTTGCCCTCTTGATCCAATTCCTTCCCCATGAGGTGGAGAGAGTTAAGAGGCGTGCAGATGGTGGAGTTCTCCGTTCGTCACGTTGGATGGTTTGTCTATACAAAGTGTCAGGTATCTAGTTATTGATAATGTGGTGATGTTAATTATTGTAAACAAACAAAGGGAGATAATTAACATTTTTGCCAGAAAAGAGTTATCTATATGTATCTGATGGTTGTGTAGTCAACTTATCCATTCAGCATACAATTCGTCCTTGCACTTGGATGTTTTGTTGGGATCGAATTTTTTCCTGTCACGGGATTAATGACGTCATAATCAGCCTGGCTATGTGTTTATCAGCAATTCAAGCGCTATGCTGTTTCTGATGTATATTGATCTTTATGATCGTTTTTTCCTTCTCTTTGAGTTGGATTGAGTTTCTAAGCTTAACTAGTTGCTCATACTCCTTGTCCTTTGCCCTGTTTCAGGGACCGGGTTGCGCGTCCTGTGGTCGTTTTCTTCTGGATAAGTTCTGGCCGCATCTGTGCTGTCAATGTAGCCCTTGTGGTCCATTTGTTAATTGTGACATATGTAAGCACTGGGGGGGGCGAGTTAATGTCCGAATTCTTGTGCTGCTTACAGGCGACGGACAAGGTGGTAGAGGAGGAGAAGAAGAAGAAGCGGAAACGAGAGGTTGTAAGTAGGAAGGGTAAGGGGAAGGTCTCGTCCGCGGTGGATATGGAGGCCTTCCGGACCGAGATGTTGGGAGAGATGAAGAGGACAATAAAGGATTTGGTTCCAGGGTTGCTTCGTGGCATGCTTCCTGGACCAAATCCTTTACTGTCCTCGTCATCGGCTTCGGAGCAGGTAATCCCCGCCTCTGGATCGATTTTCCTTAGTCCGCTTCCGTTGTTCGACGATCCAGAGGTGGCCCCATTAGAGGGGGCGTTCCACGGCCCTGGCAGCAGGCTTATTGCCGCGCCGATAGGGGACCGTGGACGGTTGTCGCTGGAACCCGCGGGCTGCTTATCAGTCCAGGGGTATCCGCACGCCGCGGTGGCCAGTACCTCCTATGGCACCGTTCCTGGTCAGCCCGGGTTAGCTCTCTTTGCTGACCCGGGGTCTAATCTTTCTGACCAGGGTAATGAGGATTACCTGCTAGGGTCGCCGTCTGACGACGTGGACATGGATGAAGACGTTTGTGCACCCCTCGCGGGGAATACAGGCGCCTTATTCCACGGTTTTACTCACCCTGGAGTAAAGTCCGCGGCTCAGGTGGTGGCCCAGGGCGCTGCTGATGGCCAGCGGTACCGCATACCTCGGCTTGCCGAGGGTGTTGCTGGTGCTGGCCGGGCCCGTGGTGAGACTATATATACCCCGCGCTCTGCCACGGTGCCTGCTCCTGGTCAAACCAGTGATATTCTCATGCCGGTGCTGTCAGGCCCGCGTGTTTTCCCTGGCTTGCCAGGTGTATCAGCATACCCGCCGTCAAGCTCTACTGCTTGCGCTCAGGAGGAAGACGAAGGACCCCGTCTTGTAGAGCGCTCGCAGTTAGCCACGGAGGAGGATTGGTATGACGCTTGCCAGTGGTTGGTGAGCGTTAGGCCTGATCTGCCCGTGGAGCAGTCGGCTAGCCAGCGTGTTCACACGCCGTGGTTAGCTGGGAAACCGACTGCTAACGCTATGCCTTCTCTGCCGCTGGCGGAGCATGTCGTTGACATGTTCAAGGCGGCGGAGTCGTCCATTAAGTCGAGTGGACGTCTCGCGAAGGCCCCTCGCGGGGTGGCCAGGCGTTGTCGCATCGTGCCCCTGGATTACCAGCGGTACGGTGTGGTACCCAAGCCCAGCGTGGATGACCGCGCGGCTTTGGGTGAGGATGCGCGGCCAGGCACCCGTTCTGACGCGGGTGTCTTGTGCGCGAACGCGTTGCGTTCGGCGAATACCGCGTTGCGTGATGCGGAGGAGAGTGGGAGGGCTTCGATTGCCGCTCTGTCCCACGTCTCCCAGCTGTTACAGGGGGTAGTAACGGCATCCGCATCGCGCCAGCCAAGTCCGGTCACTGTCCAGCGAACCATCCAGGATGGTATTAACCTGGCGCTGGACTGTGTGACTCGGGCGGTGACCAGGAGTGTCAGGGCAAGACGCACGTTTGCCCTGGACAATCTGTGCCCGTCTCAGGACCTGTACAATAGGCTACTGCGTACGCCTATGACGGGCCCTGGTCTTTTTGGAGGTGAGGGATGTCGCCACCTCCAGGAGACGGTCACCCTGGTGAATAACCAGAGGGCGCTGCGCGAGCAGTTTGATGTGCTGCGTCGTGCTAACGCTCGCGCCGCGGCCCCGGCGTATCGTCCCCTGCAGGCTCGAGGTGGTGCTGGCCAGGTCAGTGGCCAGCCACCGTCGCAGCGTCGGCCTCGGCCGCGTGCGATTCGGCCAGCAGCGAGGGGGGCGCAGGTTCCTCAGCCGCCGTCAGCCAGGCAGCCGCCCGCGCACCGAGGTGCGCGCGGGGCGGGGCGCGCGAGGATCTGGGCGTGGTTATCGGTCCTGACAGGACGCTTACCGCGGTAAGAACCACTCCGGTGTGTATGGCGGCGGAGACAGTGCCGCTCTTGCATGCCTCGTGTCCACCGCGGTCCCTAGGTGGGCCGGTGGGAGGCCGGCTAGCCGGCCACATGCAAGAGTGGGAACGGTTAACTCAGGACCGTTTAGTCTTGCGATGGCTTTCCGTCGGGTATCATCCAGAGTGGGTGACAGGCCCGCCGTCGCGACTGTCTCTGGTGCCAGTCTGGACTCCCATTCCGAGAGATCCAGAGCAAAGGTTGTGTATCGAGGAGGAGATAAATTCCCTCATACAAAAGGGAGCTATTCAGCGGCACAAAGGTGTCCGGGCTTCTATTCAACCCTGTTCTTAGTAACAAAACGCACCGGTGGGTGGAGACCGATTCTCAACCTCAAGCCATTGAACAAGTTCATCGAGACGCCCAGTTTCAAGATGGAAACGGTGCGCTCGGTGTTGGCGGGGTTGGAGAGGGGGATGTGGACGGCGTCGATAGATTTGAAGGACGCTTATTTCCACATCCCCATCCACGGGAGTTTCTGTCGCTTCCTGAGATTTGCATTCCAGGGCAGACAGTGGGAATTCAGGGTGTTGCCCTTCGGAATTTCCACGGCTCCTCGGGTTTTCACCCGTGTGGTTCTTGCGATCACAGCATACCTCCGCAGGAGAAGCATAGCAGTCCACACGTACATAGACGACTGGCTGTTGAAAGCGCACACCCGGGAAAGTTTGTCCGCCAATCTGGAGATTGTTTTGAAAATTCTCACAGACTTGGGCTGGATGATCAATTTCCCAAAATCAGAGCTGACTCCATCCCAGAAGTTTGTTTACCTGGGGATGTTCTTCGATCTAGAGACAGGATATGTTTATCCTACTCAGGAGAGAGTTCAAATACTCATCTCGTTGATTCAGTCAGTGTGCGACAGTCGTCATGTCCTGGCACGGGTTTACTTGAGAATGCTGGGGTTGATGGTTTCGTTGGAACCAGTCATTCCTCAGGCCGCCTTACGCAGGCGGCCGATCCAGTTGTTTCTCATGACACAATGGACCCAGAGTACAGGTTCGCTGGACTCGAATGTGTCAGTGTTGGCGCCTCTGATTCACCACCTGCAATGGTGGTTGAATACAGAGAATCTCTTGCCGGGGGTTTTGCTAACCCCTCCCCACCCTCAGGTGACTGTGTATACAGATGCATCGATGGAGGGCTGGGGAGCTTGCCTGGAAGAATCCACGATATCAGGGCTTTGGAATCTGGAACAGTCACAGGAACATATAAATCTACTGGAGCTAAGAGCAGTAGTCCTGGGCCTGGAACATTTCTTACAGAAAGTTCAGGGCAAGATTGTTCTTATTCGTTCAGACAACTCAACAGTTGTGACTTACATAAACCGCCAGGGCGGAACGAAGTCGCCCAGTCTCTGTATGATGACATGGAAACTGCTTTGTTGGTGTCTGGATCACCAGATTACCTTGAAAGCAGTTCATATTCCGGGAAGGTTAAACCTGCTAGCAGACTCATTGAGCCGAAGGATGAGTGTTTTACCCACGGAATGGCAACTAAATCAATGTGTGGCGGATCGTCTGTTCGACCATTGGGGGAAACCCAACATCGATTTGTTCGCAACGAAGAAGAATGCGAAGATGACGACGTACGTCTCTCCGATTCCGGATCCAAGCGCTTTCGCAACAGATGCGTTAGCTATCAGCTGGGGGAGAATGTATGCATACGCATTCCCTCCAGCAATCCTGATTCCAAAAATTCTTCAGAAAATCAGACAAGAGGAATGCCAAGTGCTTCTGATCGCCCCGGATTGGCCAAGCCGATCATGGTATACGGATCTGCTGGACCTTCTGGTCTGCAATCCGGTTCCTCTGCCTCTGATGGACGATATTATCTTCCAGGGCAAGGCCCTTCACAACAATCCGTCAATGTTCAGATTGACTGCGTGGATGTTGTCAAGGAATCTAGAATTAAGGAGGGCTTTTCTGAGCAAGCAGCCATGTTTATGGCCAAAGCCAGGAGGGGGTCAACCTCCAGAGCATATAATTATAAAATCAACAGATTTGCAGAATGGTGCTCAAAAAGATGTATTGATCCAATGGATTCATCTATTCAAGTAGTAGCTGATTTCCTCTGTCACCTCTATGATGCCTATAGCCTCAAGCCTAACTCTATTGCTGGTTATAAGTCAGCATTAATGTCTGTTATTCCTTGCTTGGCTAAGAGGGGAAGTGATGAAGTAAATACATTGAATGTATTAATTAAAGGCATGGGCAATCTAAGACCAAGGAATCCACCTGTGATTCCGTCTTGGAGTTTATCGCTAGTGCTTCAAGTACTAGGTGATAAGCCTTTTGAACCACTTAGTTCCATTTCTATGAAACTATTAACACTGAAGACTGTGTTTTTAATTGCTGCGGCCTCGGCTAGGCGTAGGAGTGAAATTCATGCCTTATCAGCCGAGGATGACCGTTTTGTGGTTTCAGGGGAAGGCCTTAAGCTGCTACCTAGGATTAATTTCTTGGCTAAAAATCAGTCGTTGAAATATCCAGGTCAACCTATTATTTTGCCTGCTTTAACTAGATATGATCCTAATTCTAAAGCATGGTGTCCCGTCCGGGCGCTGCGCCGGTACAAACAACGTACGGCGGCATGGTGCACCGACCAGTCAGCGTTATGGTTGTCATATATTGAACCCCATGGGAGGGCTTCTAAGGACACCATTTCCAGGTGGATTGTGGAATGCATTCAGTTTTGCCATAAATCCGCCACCGGGAAGCAGGTTGACGTGGCCAAGGCTCACAGTGTCCGCGGCGTAGTGACATCCACGGCCCTATTTAATGGGGTCCCAGTGGATGATATTATGTCGGTGGCTCAGTGGCACTGTGAGTCAAGTTTTACAGACCATTATCTCCGTGACACCTCTAATCCTCTCGCCTTGTCGGTTTTGGAAAAATAAATCGGTTTATATTTTTTGAGGAGGTTTTTCCTCATTACTTATATATTTCACAATTAATTTATGGAAACACCCACTTTTTTGGGCCTGCATCAGTCTTTACCGATGGGAAGATGATGTCAGCAGCCATTTTCAACAAGGTCAGTCTTGTTCATGTGTTGTCCGTTGTTGATTGTATTGTCACGATTACCCGTTATTAATATGGTGATGGTTTGTGTATTTGTGTGGTTCATTGTTGAGAGTTACGAAAATGGAGCTTTTTCGTCTCTGTCCTGTAGTACATGGCACTTGTACGTAGAGAGCGTATAGGACATTGAGGTCAGTCGACTCTTCCTCCCAGGAAGGAGGGGGGGGAGCGCATATGACATTCGGTCATCTCTCATACATCGGTGGTGTTATCCGATGGTTAGTCAAATCCTGACTGTTTTTTCTTACAGTTTCAGAAGTTTAAGTGCCTTAAACGCAGAAAAGCGTATAGGGATGAGCTGGTCTTTTGACCTCGCCTCCCTCCCGCCAGATCACTTTCGAATTCTGGCAATATCAAAAGTATTAGGGAGGTAAGTATACTCTTGAAGTGAAATAAACGAAATCTAGGATTTCTTTTTTCACGAGAGAGTTGATACTTACCTCCCTAGATACGGACCCGGCCTCTCCACCCCACAGAGGCTCGGTCTTCAGGCTCTTAATAGTTGCATGTGTGTCAGCCAATAATCTAGTCAGAGGAAGTGCTAGTCTGCGCATGCGCGGTGGTGGGGCTGGCATCCGCCAGACTACGCTCTGACTCCCTGCCCAGTAGGGGCACCTAACTGTTTTAAATCTGAGTGTTTATTGAGTGAAAGCCAATATTTAGCAATATCAAAAGTATTAGGGAGGTAAGTATCAACTCTCTCGTGAAAAAAGAAATCCTAGATTTCGTTTATTTGCACAGGTGTATGTATAAGAATCAATGTTAAAATAATAGTATTGATGAATGTGAAGTATTTTATCATCTATACAGACATCCTAATGATTTTGCCTGATGTGATTACCCCATAATGAGCTGTTTGTCTGTAAATTATTGTTACATTTTGACCTAGAGTTTTCTGCATGGTATTATGAAATAATCATATAGTTAGCATTTGCATTGCTTATCTGCATGTTTCTCATTGACACTTCAATGGTCATGGCCGCCAAAACCCACCCTCTGCAGTCGTCTTGCGGGATGTCGATTTGTGTACCAAGATAAGACTATTTTTGAAAACTTACCACTGGAATTACTGGCTCGATAATTGAGCCAGTTATTCCAGTGGTAAATTGTCAAAAATTGTCTTGTCTTAGCATGCAAATGGACATACACTAAGGGAAAATTTGAAAGTTTGTGAAAAATTTTAACCATTAAAGGGTTAATTGTTTGCATATTCTTATTTAAGCATGGCATGGTAGATATACAGTACCTATGTGTAGCCCATTTCATGTGCTCCTGAAATAAGGAAAACTATGCAGGTTATTTTGAAAATAATTTGACTGAGCATCAAATTGTTTTCAAAATTTTCAAACCATTTCACATTTAGCCAGCTTCAAGCCAGAATGAAGTGGTTTTTAACCCTTTAATTCTCCAGATTGGTCAAGGAAATCAAACTTCTTGCTTAGTGGATGTCTATTTGCAGGACAAGAGAGAATATTTTTGAAAATTTAATACTGGAATGACTGGCTCCCTTTTCGAATCCATCATTCGTGTTGTCTATTTTCAAAAATAGTCTTCTCTTGCTCTCTAATTGAACCATTCCTCAAGACCTCGCCACAAAAATGTTTTGGCCAGCTTGACCATTGCTTGACCATTACTGTCACAATGTTTTCAGAATCAGCTGCCCAGCATGAGTATGTCTTTTAATAGTGACCATGCAGTGACCAGTAGTGCCCCGCCCAGCATGGAAATACGCTCTAAATCTGTGCCAGTACAACATACTAGAAAAAGACAGGTAGATATTTAGATTAATTTCAGCATGTTTTGAAAAGCTTAAGCACTAATAGACAGGTAGATTCTCTATTCTTATCCAGTACAGTTTAGAAATAACAAGACAATTTGCTACAATTTGAACAAGGTGTGAGAAATGTTCGGGGGCCGTATTCATGAAGGGTACTGTACTTAATTATCAGAAAATGTGTAAATAAGGCCAAAAATGCCTAAGTCTTTATTCACCTACGTTAGATGAACTAAGAGCCACCTCTTTGTGACCACGACGTAGTCAGGTCCTAAATAGGTGCGTGCAGTTAGGCGAGTGCGTAAGTTAGACACTTCGTGAATACAGACCCTATTGATTAACTTGGACATAACTGGATTGGAAGATAATCCAGTTATGGTAAAAAATAGTTGACAGTATTTGTTGTTGTTTCTGGGGTGTACTGTAGGTATCTGTGTCCTGTCACATCTCTAACATGTACGTGAGCAATACTTTGATACAGGTGTACAATCATTATAATACTTAACTTTCTCGCTGCTGCAAGCCATCAGACAATAATTTCAATGTGCAGAAACCCTTGACTCTCTAAATATTTTGAAAACAATTTGACTGAAAGTTGTTGGTGGCTTAGCCACCAACAATTTTCAGTCAAACCTTTTTCAGAATATTTATCAGGTCCAGAGATATAACCCTCAGAAATGTCGTTTGCGAAAACTCAGCAGTCAGAAGGTTAGTCCCTTTACCGATCCCAACAGGGATGGGTGAAAACATGCCAATAGATGTGCTTCTATAACTTAATTACAATAAAATATTTTATTTGCATATATTTTCAAAACCCTAAATTGTAAATTTTGCCACAGAGAATACACCTTTCCCACATTAGCGTATTTTGGGAAAATACCTTCCCGGAATGCATCGCACACGCCACTTCCGGCTGGTAACTGCGATAGCCCACGAATCCAGTTTCAGCTATGCCCTGCCCATCTTTTGCTAAGCTCCACCCACACTTCGCCAGTTTGCTGGGATCGTTCGATCCCTGACCTCCCTGACTATGAATTTCCAGAAAACTACAGGTAAGCTGTTGAATATTTTGAACAAATTTGACTGCGTGCTGCCTAATGGCAGCAACAGCGCCTAGTCAAATTAGTTTCAAAATATTAAATAGCTTGTTTATTAAATAGAAAAGACATACAATTCGTACAACAACGCTTTATCCATCATCAATTATGCATTCATGATGAATTTATCTATGGCATTCATGACGTAATTGACTATGACGTCAGCCTACACATCACGTAGTTGATATGGCATCATATGATTGATGGATAAACTGGAATACTCCATTGGTTTGCTGCCTAAGGCCCAGTTATGTTCAAAATATTCAAAAGAACATTTCTTACGCTGTGTTCAAAATTGTTCTAACTAAACATGTTTCTGAGGTTTTTTGGAAACATTTAAACTTACTTATGAGCCGTACTGTAGATAACCGCTGTATTTTTCCAGGGGTCATCGTCTCCGCTTAGGCCACCATCGAGAAACATTCACACGAGTCCAGCGTTGTTTTCTCTCGATCGCGTCATGCAGGGATTCCGCGCTCGTAGTCGTGTTCTTGTTAATCAGCTTGAGGACAATGATGATGTGATGCAGCCGATGTTCAATGACAGCGGGCCCCTGGCTGCACCGGATGCGGTGTTCAATAGCGAGAATGAAATCTCTGTGTCGGCTAATCATCGCCTGTTAAACGGAGATGAAATGATGGATACTGACACAGCGTAAGAATAAATAAAACGAGTAGCTTTTAACCCTTTAACACCCAAATCAGACAAAAACTGCAGTGGTTTTGAGAAATGGCTATTTTCACTTCAAGAGTATACTTACCTCCCTAATACTTTTGATATTGCTAAATATTGGCTTTCACTCAATAAACACTCAGATTTAAAACAGTTAGGTGCCCCTACTGGGCAGGGAGTCAGAGCGTAGTCTGGCGGATGCCAGCCCCACCACCGCGCATGCGCAGACTAGCACTTCCTCTTTGCTAGATTATTGGCAAAGAGATCACACATGTTTTTTTGTTCAATAGCTTTTTCGCTCTCTTAAACTGTTTAAGTGGTGTTTGTTTGGAGTGTTAGTCACTTTTTTGGATGGCGGATAGGAATACGTCGCCACAGGAGGACGGAGGACCTTTAAATCAGGTGACTTCTAGTAAAATTAGCGAGTTTTCTTCCCGGTGTATTGTGTTTCCGGGACTCGCGTTTACCGTGATAAGCGCCTTAGTTAGTTGGTTTAGGTCAACTCGGTGCTACCTAGGACTAATTTCTCTTTCTGTTTCTGTCCACAGGTCTGTATGACGCTAGGTTGTGACGTCACAGTACCAGAGAATTAGTATTCTCTCCACCATGGTTCCATTTCCTACTAACACTGTTAGGTTATCTAACCAAATGAAAAATTATGCCCAGTGAGTTGGAGGCCTGGTATAAAGGTCTTCTCACTTTGCCCTCTTGTTCCAATTCCTTCCCCATGAGGTGGAGAGAGTTAAGAGGCGTGCAGATGGTGGAGTTTCCGGTTCGTCACGTTGGATGGTTTGTCTATACAAAGTGTCAGGTATCTAGTTATTGATAATGTGGTGATGTTAATTATTGTAAACAATCAAAGGGAGATAATTAACATTTTTGCCAGTAAAGAGTTATCTATATGTATCTGATGGTTGTGTAGTCAACTTATCCATTCAGCATACAATTCGTCTTTGCACTTGGATGTTTTGTTGGGATCGAATTTTTCCTGTCACGGGATTAATGACGTCATAATCAGCTGGCTATGTATTTATTAGCAATTCAAGCGCTAGGCTGGTTTTTGATGTATATTGATCTTTATGATCGTTTTCCTTCTCCTTGAGTTGGATTGAGTTTCTAAGCTTAACTAGTTGCTCATACTCCTTGTCCTTTGCCCTGTTTCAGGGACCGGGTTGCGCGTCCTGTGGACGTTTTATGCATGTGAAGTTCTGGCCGCATCTGTGTTTTCGATGTAGCCCTTGTGGTCCATTGATTAATTGTGACATATGTAAGCACCGGGGGGGCGAGTTAATGTCCGAATTCTTGTGCTGCTTACAGGCGACGGACAAGGTGGTAGTGGAGGAGAAGAAGATGAAGCGGAAACGAGAGGTTGTAAGTGAGAAGGGTAAGGGGAAGGTCTCGTCCGCGGTGGATATGGAGACCTTCCGGACCGAGATGTTGGGAGAGATGAGGAGGACAATAAAAGATTTGGTTCCAGGGTTGCTTCGTGGCATGCTTCCTGGACCAGATCCTTTATTGTCCTCATCATCGGCTTCGGAGCAGGTAATCCCCGCCTCTGGATCGATTTTCCTTAGTCCGCTTCCGTTGTCCGACGATTCAGAGGTGGCCCCATTAGAGGGGGCGTTCCACGGCCCTGGCAGCAGGCTTATTGCCGCGCCGATAGGGGACCGTGGACGGTTGTCGCTGGAACCCGCTGGCTGCTTATCAGTCCAGGGGTATCCGCACGCCGCGGTGGCCAGTACCTCCTATGGCACCGTTCCTGGTCAGCCCGGGTTAGCTCTCTTTGCTGACCCGGGGTCTAATCTTTCTGACCAGGGTGATGAGGATTACCTGCTAGGGTCGCCGTCTGACGACGCGGACATGGATGAAGACGTTTGTGCACCCCTCGCGGGGAATACAGGCGCTTTTTTCCACGGTATTACTCACCCTGGAGTAAGGTCCGCGGTTCAGGTGGTGGCCCAGGGCGCTGCTGATGGCCAGCGGTACCGCATACCTCGGCTTGCCGAGAGTGTAGCTGGTGCTGGCCGGGCCCGTGGTAGGGCTATATATACCCCGCGCTCTACCGCGGTGCCTGCTCCTGGTCAAACCAGTGATATTCTCATGCCGGTGCTGTCAGGCCCGCATGTTTTCCCTGGCTTGCCAGGTGTATCAGCGTACCCGCCGTCAAGTACTGCTTGCGCTCAGGAGGAAGACGAAGGACCCCGTCTTGTAGAGCGCTCGCAGTTAGCCACGGAGGAGGATTGGTATGACGCTTGCCAGTGGTTGGTGAGCGTTAGGCCTGATCTGCCCGTGGAGCAGTCGGCTAGCCACCGTGTTCACACGCCGTGGTTAGCTGGGAAACCAACTGCTAACGCTATGCCTTCTCTGCCGCTGGCGGAGCATGTCGTTGACATGTTCAAGGCGGCGGAGGCGTCCATTAACACGAGTGGACGTCTCGCGAAGGCCCCTCGTGAGGTGGCCAAGCGTTGTCGCATCGTGCCCCTGGACTACCAGCGGTACGGTGTGGTACCCAAGCCCAGCGTGGATGACCGCGCGGCTTTGGGTGAGGATACGCGGCCAGGATCCCGTTCTGACGCGGGGGTCTTGTGCGCGAACGCGTTGCGTTCGGCGAATACCGCGTTGCGTGATGCGGAGGAGAGTGGGAGGGCTTCGATTGCCGCTCTGTCCCACGTCTCCCAGCTGTTACAGGGGGTAGTAACGGCATCCGCATCGCGCCAGCCAGGCCCGCTCGCGGTCCAGCGAACCATCCAGGATGGTATTAACCTGGCGCTGGACTGTATGACGCGGGCGGTGACCAGGAGTGTCTGGGCAAGACGCACGTTTGCCCTGGACAATCTGTGCCCGTCTCAGGACCTGTATAATAGGCTACTCCGTACGCCTATGACGGGTCCTGGTCTTTTTGGAGGTGAGGGATGTCGCCACCTCCAGGAGACGGTCACCCTGGTGAATAACCAGAGGGCGCTGCGCGAACAGTTTGAGGTACTGCGTCGTGCTAACGTTCGCGCCGCGGCCCCTGCGTATCGTCCCCTGCAGGCTCGAGGTGGTGCTGGCCAAGTCAGAGGCCAGCCGCCGTCGCAGCGCCGGCCTCGGCCGCGTGCGATTCGGCCAGCAGTGAGGGGGGCGCAGGCTCCTCAGCCGCCGTCAGCCAGGCAGCCGCCCGTGCACCGAGGTGCGCGCGGGGCGGGGCGGGTCGCGCGAGGATCTGGGCGTGGTTATCGTTCCTGACAGGGCGCTTACCGCGGTAAGGACCACGCCGGTGTGTATGGCGACGGAGACAGTGCCGCTCTTGCATGCCTTGTGTCCACCGCGGTCCCTAGGTGGACCGGTGGGAGGCCGGCTAGCCGACCACATGCAAGAGTGGGTACGGTTAACTCAGGACCGTTTAGTCTTGCGATGGCTTTCCGTGGGGTATCATCCAGAGTGGATGACAGGCCCGCCGTCGCGACTGTCTCTGGTGCCAGTCTGGACTCCCGTTCCGAGAGATCCAGATCAAAGGTTGTGTATCGAGGAGGAGATAAATTCCCTCGTACAAAAAGGAGCTATTCAGCCGGCACAAAGGTGTCCGGGCTTCTATTCAACCCTGTTCTTGGTAACAAAACGCACCGGTGGGTGGAGACCGATTCTCAACCTCAAGCCATTGAACAAGTTCATCGAGACGCCCAGTTTCAAGATGGAAACGGTGCGCTCGGTGTTGGCGGGGTTGGAGAGGGGGATGTGGACGGCGTCGATAGATTTGAAGGACGCTTATTTCCACATCCCCATCCACAGGAGTTTCTGTCGCTTCCTGAGATTTGCATTCCAGGGCAGACAGTGGGAATTCAGGGTGTTGCCCTTCGGAATTTCCACGGCTCCTCGGGTTTTCACCCGTGTGGTTCTTGCGATCACAGCATACCTCCGCAGGAGAAGCATAGCTGTCCACACGTACATAGACGACTGGCTGTTGAAAGCGCACACCCGGGAAAGTTTGTCCGCCAATCTGGAGATTGTTTTGAAAATTCTCACAGACTTGGGCTGGATGATCAATTTCCCAAAATCAGAGCTGACTCCATCCCAGAAGTTTGTTTACCTGGGGATGTTCTTCGATCTGGAGACAGGATATGTTTATCCTACTCAGGAGAGAGTTCAAATACTCATCTCATTGATTCAGTCAGTGTGCGACAGTCGTCATGTCCTGGCACGGGTTTACTTGAGAATGCTGGGGTTGATGGTTTCGTTGGAACCAGTCATTCCTCAGGCCGCCTTACGCAGGCGGCCGATCCAGTTGTTTCTCATGACACAATGGACCCAGAGTACAGGTTCGCTGGACTCGAATGTGTCAGTGTTGGCGCCTCTGATTCACCACCTGCAATGGTGGTTGAATACAGAGAATCTCTTACCGGGGGTTTTGCTAACCCCTCCCCACCCTCAGGTGACTGTGTATACAGATGCATCGATGGAGGGCTGGGGAGCTTGCCTGGAAGAATCCACGATATCAGGGCTTTGGAATCTGGAACAGTCACAGGAACATATAAATCTACTGGAGCTAAGAGCAGTAGTCCTGGGCCTGGAACATTTCTTACAGAAAGTTCAGGGCAAGATTGTTCTTATTCGTTCAGACAACTCAACAGTTGTGACTTACATAAACCGCCAGGGCGGAACGAAGTCGCCCAGTCTCTGTATGATGACATGGAAACTGCTTTGTTGGTGTCTGGATCACCAGATTACCTTGAAAGCAGTTCATATTCCGGGAAGGTTAAACCTGCTAGCAGACTCATTGAGCCGAAGGATGAGTGTTTTACCCACGGAATGGCAACTAAATCAATGTGTGGCGGATCGTCTGTTCGACCATTGGGGGAAACCCAACATCGATTTGTTCGCAACGAAGAAGAATGCGAAGATGACGACGTACGTCTCTCCGATTCCGGATCCAAGCGCTTTCGCAACAGATGCGTTAGCTATCAGCTGGGGGAGAATGTATGCATACGCATTCCCTCCAGCAATCCTGATTCCAAAAATTCTTCAGAAAATCAGACAAGAGGAATGCCAAGTGCTTCTGATCGCCCCGGATTGGCCAAGCCGATCATGGTATACGGATCTGCTGGACCTTCTGGTCTGCAATCCGGTTCCTCTGCCTCTGATGGACGATATTATCTTCCAGGGCAAGGCCCTTCACAACAATCCGTCAATGTTCAGATTGACTGCATGGATGTTGTCAAGGAATCTAGAATTAAGGAGGGCTTTTCTGAGCAAGCAGCCATGTTTATGGCCAAAGCCAGGAGGGGGTCAACCTCCAGAGCATATAATTATAAAATCAACAGATTTGCAGAATGGTGCTCAAAAAGATGTATTGATCCAATGGATTCATCTATTCAAGTAGTAGCTGATTTCCTCTGTCACCTCTATGATGCCTATAGCCTCAAGCCTAACTCTATTGCTGGTTATAAGTCAGCATTAATGTCTGTTATTCCTTGCTTGGCTAAGAGGGGAAGTGATGAAGTAAATACATTGAATGTATTAATTAAAGGCATGGGCAATCTAAGACCAAGGAATCCTCCTGTGATTCCGTCTTGGAGTTTATCGCTAGTGCTTCAAGTACTAGGTGATAAGCCTTTTGAACCACTTAGTTCCATTTCTATGAAACTATTAACACTGAAGACTGTGTTTTTAATTGCTGCGGCCTCGGCTAGGCGTAGGAGTGAGATTCATGCCTTATCAGCCGAGGATGACCGTTTTGTGGTTTCAGGGGAAGGCCTTAAGCTGCTACCTAGGATTAATTTCTTGGCTAAAAATCAGTCGTTGAAATATCCAGGTCAACCTATTATTTTGCCTGCTTTAACTAGATATGATCCTAATTCTAAAGCATGGTGTCCCGTCCGGGCGCTGCGCCGGTACAAACAACGTACGGCGGCATGGCGCACCGACCAGTCAGCGTTATGGTTGTCATATATTGAACCCCATGGGAGGGCTTCTAAGGACACCATTTCCAGGTGGATTGTGGAATGCATTCAGTTTTGCCATAAATCCGCCACCGGGAAGCAGGTTGACGTGGCCAAGGCTCACAGTGTCCGCGGCGTAGTGACATCCACGGCCCTATTTAATGGGGTCCCTGTGGATGATATTATGTCGGTGGCTCAGTGGCACTGTGAGTCAAGTTTTACAGACCATTATCTCCGTGACACCTCTAATCCTCTCGCCTTGTCGGTTTTGAAAAAATAAATCGGTTTATATTTTTTGAGGTGATTTCCTCATTACTTATATATATCACAATTAATTTATGGAAACACCCACTTTTTTGGGCCTGCATCAGTCTTTACCGATGGGAAGATGATGTCAGCAGCCATTTCAACAAGGTCAGTCTTGTTCATGTGTTGTCCGTTGTTGATTGTATTGTCACGATTACCCGTTATTAATATGGTGATGGTTTGTGTATTTGTGTGGTTCATTGTTGAGAGTTACGAAAATGGAGCTTTTTCGTCTCTGTCCTGTAGTACATGGCACTTGTACGTAGAGAGCGTATAGGACATTGAGGTCAGTCGACTCTTCCTCCCAGGAAGGAGGGGGGGGGAGCGCATATGACATTCGGTCATCTCTCATACATCGGTCGTGTTATCCGATGGTTAGTCAAATCCTGACTGTTTTTTTCTTACAGTTTCAGAAGTTTAAGTGCCTTAAACGCAGAAAAGCGTATTGGGATGAGCTGGTCTTTTGACCTCGCCTCCCTCCCGCCAGATTCACTTTCGAATTCTGGCAATATCAAAAGTATTAGGGAGGTAAGTATACTCTTGAAGTGAAATAAACGAAATCTAGGATTTCTTTTTTCACGAGAGAGTTGATACTTACCTCCCTAGATACGGACCCGGCCTCTCCACCCCACAGAGGCTCGGTCTTCAGGCTCTTAATAGTTGCATGTGTGTCAGCCAATAATCTAGTCAGAGGAAGTGCTAGTCTGCGCATGCGCGGTGGTGGGGCTGGCATCCGCCAGACTACGCTCTGACTCCCTGCCCAGTAGGGGCACCTAACTGTTTTAAATCTGAGTGTTTATTGAGTGAAAGCCAATATTTAGCAATATCAAAAGTATTAGGGAGGTAAGTATCAACTCTCTCGTGAAAAAAGAAATCCTAGATTTCGTTTATTACAAGCCAAGTGAAGACTATTTTTGAAAATGTACTGATGGAATGACTGGTTAGATAACCGAGCCAGTCATTTCAGTGGTAAAATTTCAAAAATACAATAACTCGGGATTCATAGCAATCTTTGAAAGTTCTTGAATTCAGAAGTTGTTTTTCAATGCTATTTAACCCATTGACCAACAAATCCTTGAAAAAGTTAAATTTTTACAATATAAAACTTATTCTATTGAATATTTTGGGATTAATTTGACGGGAAATTGATTTCAAAATATTCACCAGTTTTCCTGTATTGTAGCATTGAAAATGATCGGTGAAATGGTTAACGTGCTTGGTTTTAGCAAATTGACTTGAAAATGCTTAAATTTTGTAAAAATCTACAGAAACATATATATATATATGTTTCTGTAGATTTTTACAAAATTTAAGCATTTTCAAGTCAATTTGCTAAAACCAAGCACGTTAACCATTTCACCGATCATTTTCAATGCTACAATACAGGAAAACTGGTGAATATTTTGAAATCAATTTCCCGTCAAATTAATCCCAAAATATTCAATAGAATAAGTTTTATATTGTAAAAATTTAACTTTCTGGGGGCAGAGCCGTACATAAATATATGTCATCTTGCAATCACCCAATCATATGGGTAACTCACATAACAAATTTGATTGTATTCCACCAAATGGTTTCGGAAATATCTGGATGGACAGAGATGAACGGACACATAGATGGATGGACAGAGGAGTAGAGGCATTTGCAGTATCTCCTGTATTTGTTCAAAACATGTGGGGATAAAAATAGTCTTTTCTTGGCCTGCAAACGGACTAAACTAAAATTTTAATTTTATTGACCGATTTTTATGAATAGAGGACAAAATGTAATTATGAAGTTATGTACATGGAATCAAAGTTTCATGACAATATATATATATATATTGTCATGAAACTTTGATTCCATGTACATAACTTCATAATGACATTTTGTCCTCTATTCATAAAAATCGGTCAATAAAATTAAAATTTTAGTTTAGTCCGTTTGCAGGCCAAGAAAAGACTATTTTTATCCCCACATGTTTTGAACAAATACAGGAGATACTGCAAATGCCTCTACTCCTCTGTCCATCCATCTATGTGTCCGTTCATCTCTGTCCATCCAGATATTTCCGAAACCATTTGGTGGAATACAATCAAATTTGTTATGTGAGTTACCCATATGATTGGGTGATTGCAAGATGACATATATTTATGTAAGGCTCTGCCCCCAGGGTGGGGGCAGGGAGGAGGTGGGTGGGGCAGGAAGTCAAAGTTTGTGGAATTCTACTAAATTCTGTATGTTAGTTACCCATATGATTGCGGATTGTGAAATGACATTAGGCTCCACATCACGGTTAGGGTTGGGGTGGTGGGTTGGGTAGGATGGCAAAGTTGGCGAAAGCATGCCGATTTAAGATGGCGTACTATCGACCATCCAATCTAGTTTAATATTTATAATGATCTATAGGACTACTTGTACTAAATTTATCATCGCATTTCTAGCTTTCATTGGTTCTTATTAATTATTTTTCTGTAGGGAACCCCTTATCCGTCGCGGCACATTCCGTGTGAAGAAGAGTAACCTGCCTCTGATACGTAACAGTAATGGCTCCGGAGATAAAGAGTCTGTTGAGAATCAGAACAATAGCGCCAATGTTAAAACTGTTAGAATAGGTATGTATAAATCTTATAACTTTTAGAGTTAAAATACTGATTGTTCTCACAAGCACACATTTTTAGGAGATAGTGGAAGTAGGTAAGAATGGCTGCATATAAATTCAGTTTGGTAAATAGAAAAGAATGATTCATTTCTAGTTATCCCCACCCATTTCTAGCTAAGCTCCACCTACTTTTTGCACGTTTTGGACTCAATTTATATTCTTTGAAGCCTGATTTCACATCAAGAGTATACTTACAACACACGTGTCATGC